>JAWNGG020000290.1:0-271970 GCA_036937485.2 Tetragonisca angustula
GATATATTATTCGCTCTTTTTGTGTGTCTAAAAAATATTCTACTAATCAAAAAGTATATGACATACATACGTGCACGTGTGAAAAAATTTGTATGTGACTTTTGGATAGATTTATATATACACTTTACTTTCGTACATATATATATAATTAAGTAAATATTTAGTTTTGTAAATAAAATTACGAATTTCTACAAAAGTAACATAAAAGTATTTTATTTGTGACACCGTGGAACAAATTGGACCTTCTCGTTATTGGCAAAATTTTCGATCTTCTCCTGAAAATTCCAAATTTCTGTAAAGTGTCTAAACAAGATAATGCTACAGTCGCAAGGAAAGAAAGGAAAAACAAATATTCCCACAGACGAAATTAGGCACAAATTTTTAATACAACTGTCACATCTAATTGACAAATGATAGAACGAAAGGCTCCACTTCGAAATATGAAAACAGAAGGAGCATGCCATACATTGACTAAAAAACAATCGTACAATTGCTTAGGTACTGAAATTCGTCTTCAAACATTACAAAACATTATACAATTATAATTTAAGAATATTCTTATAAAAGACTGTAGAGACGACGGATTTATTCGTCAGCTCGCTAGCAACGTTTCTATTGTAAATTGCAAATTATGACAACTTGCAACCCCCAATTACAGAGATAAACCAGGGAAGGGGCGAAATTAGACACTGGGACGAAATTCAGCCACGTTAGCCTATCATTTGTCGACAACTATTCGGCGTGGGAGAGAAAAACTGTTTGGGGCAGAGATAAGTGGCATACTATCCTCTCACTGCGTACATATACATATATATATATATATATTTTTTTATTTCGGTCTCGCATGCCAATCTGCCCGAAGCCTCTGGAGCTTTTATACGCGATATCGCAGATCGAAAAGATTAATGCAACGTTGGATTTAAATGTTTTACACCAACTGATGCCGAGAGAGAGAGAGAGAGAGAGAGACAGAGAAAGACTAACTGGCTAAAAATCCAGCTAGCTGAAATCCACACGAGTTGGTCGATTAGTTATTTTAAAAAACCTTTCCATTGCTGAAGCACTGTGGCGCGCGATTTTTACCGAGAGAGAAAGAGAGAGAGAGAGAGGGAGAGGGAGAGTTCGACTTTCGAGTATCAATTCTCGCGAGTCCCGATTGTTCGCTATTCACCCTGGCCCGTTGACTATTCGCCCGAGACTGAATATCGTTTCACGGTCATCGGATTTTCGACAGGTATTCCGACTCATTGGCTCGCGTCGATAATTATCCCCGGAAACTACGATAAATAAACATTCGATGTCCTTATGAATGACAATGGCCAGGCTTCGAGCAGCTTCAATGAGACGGTGCAAATTATGCCCCGTAAATCAACGTGAAATTACCATTTTTTTTCTTTCCTCTACTTCCCGATTTTAGAGCTTCGTAGAAACTATTATAGCAGCTTCTACTATTTTAGTAACTCCTACTGTTATGATAGCTTCTGCTATTATAGTAGCTTCTGCTATTATAGTAGTAGGAGTTACTACAATAGTAAAAGCTACTATTATAATAGTAGGAGTTACTATAATAGTAAGAGTTACTATAATAATAGAAGCTACTGTTATAATAGTAGGAAGTATTATAATAGTAGAAGCCACTATTATAATAGGAGGGGTTACTATAATAGTAGAAGCTGCCATAATACTACAGTAGTTTCTACTTTTATAGTAACTCCTACTATAATAGTAGCTTCTGCTATTAAATATTATAGTAGCTTCTACTATTACAGTAACTCCTTCTATTATAGCAGCTTCTACTATTAGAGAATTTCTGCTATTATGGTAGCTTCTGCTATTATGGTAGCTTCTACTATTATAAAAGTAGGAGTTACTACAATAGGTAGAAGCTACTATTATAATAGTGGCCTTATATAGCAGCTTTTACTATTATAGTAACTCCTACTTAGACTAGCTTCTGCTATTATGGTAGCTCCTGCTATTATGGTAGCTTCTGCTATTATGGTAGCTTCTGCTATTATGGTAGCTTCTGCTATTATAAAAGTAGGAGTTACTACAATAGTAGAAGCTACTATTATAATAGTGGCCTTATATAGTAGCTTTTACTCTTACAGTAACTCCTACTATTATAGTACCTTTTGCTATTAAATATTATAGTAGCTTCTACTATTGTAGTAACTTCTATTATTATAATAACTCCTTCTATTACAGTAGCTTCTACTGTTATAGTAGCTCCTGCTATTATAGTAACTCCTACTATTATAGTAGCTTCTACTATTATAGTAACTTCTACTATTAAATATTATAGCAGCTTCTACTATTAAAAATTATAGTAGCCTTCAGAGCTTTCGAAACTATTATAGTATCTTCGTGAAAGCTAAAGGGTTTACGCTCACGTCTAGAGTTTCACGGCCTCTCCAAGTTTCACAGACATCGTTTACTTTTATCCAAGTTTTTTCCCCGCGAATTTCTCATCAGGCATATGGCTCTTTTTAAGTAACTCCGCCGGAAGATCCAAGACCCCGGCCTAGTTTGGAACCAATTTCTTTCCGGAGACGGTGAAAGAGCTTGCCGATATCTGCTCGAGCGTATATTTCGGATGGTAAGGTGGAGGGTACGTGTCGAACGATAAGACAATGAGAAAAAAACCTACGAAAAAGCGATCTGCTGGTTTAAGCCAGAGAGAGGACGAACCAGATGGCCAGGGCAACTTGATTAATTACACGAAAATCCCTCTGGTATCTTGGAGTTCTGGATTCTATTTTTGTTCCAGTAAATTATATGACGGATTACCTTTTCCTCTATCGTGTCCCGCGTGTCTCGGCAAAGACTGTGTCTACGAACCTGTGTCGAAACATTACGGATCGACGCGAATTCGCAGAGGACAGGGAGAACAGGGCAATTAATCTAGATCTACGATCGAAGTTCGCGGAGTTGTACATCTCAGTTTTGGCGTTTGTATCGCCAAACTGGAGGTAGGAAGATAAATTTCTGGTGTCAACTTTTTGTCGTGTGCTGTGTATCGAAGACTAACGATCCGGCGGTAGGTAGTCTCAGGGAATAAGGAATTAATTGATCCGCAGTTGGCAGCTGAAAAGATAACTTTCGGTGACTATAGTTGGAGAATGTCCCAGTTTGATCTGGTCCTGTTTTCGATAATCGATATGATTTATTGTTCTGTTCTATCGTTATCGTCTGCGTATTATTTCTTTTCTCCTCAATGGGCTTACCGAGTTAAACAAGTAATAAATGAATAACAAATTAAATGATAAACTAGTGTTAATATAATAAAATAGACTGTGTTGGTGGTCAACGATTGCTGACCTTTAGGAACAAGCTGAGGGATGTCGCCACTTTTTTTTTTAACTGTTTCTGATTTTTTCTGTTGTTCCGCTGTGGCGGTACTATCAGGGTGTCTTTCCTGTTGCTATGCCACTCCACGTTGCCACTCGCATTTCTTCTTCTGACCGAGCAACGTGTAAAGGACGTTCCACGTAAAGTCTCTTAATAAATATATATTTTCTTACTGTTTACTGAATACGCGTGTTTTTCCACTATAACCTAATTCCATCAGACTCGGCAAGACTCGATAAAACAGATTAGTAGCGGGGATTAAACAAAATTGGAAACTAGGAAATTAATTGCAAGTCGAATTTTTAATTTCAGTTATAAAAAAGAAATTTAATTTTATTTCATTTTATTCTTACTAGATAAAGAAAGCAACACGTCAAAATCATTATTTTTCTAACGGTTTCGTTAAGTAGGTTAACGTAGATTAATTGTCCATACGCGTGGTAACCGAGAGGTTGAAACAAGATACAAGCGTTCGTAGAAAACGTTTGAATGTACAAATGGTTCGAAGAGAGCGTAAAGAAAGTTGAAGAGGAAATTTTTTCAGAGGACACTTTGGACTCGCTGATGGCAAGTCTCTGTTCACTGAAGACCTAGTTAATCCTTCCAACACTCTCTCTCTCTCTCTCGGCTGAATCTTATTGACAGTCGTAATTCGTTGCACGCGCGTCCCATTTGTTCGTCAGAATCGCGCGGATCGGAGGAACCGGCGGAAATAAACGCGTACCGGACACAGGAAGTCATTAGACCGGTACGTGACGCAGCTGGATCCGGCCTCTCTTTTTCACGCGTCGAGGAATTAAGATGAAATTTTTAAAGCGTCTGGAAATTCCAAATTCCCCGGTCGTACGGTCACGCTTGGCGAAGAGAAGACGGTCGGCCGGCGCCGAGGATCCGCGTCGAGTAATTGGAAGTCGTGACCAGGCCGGGCTAATGGCCACCGAGACGAGGAGGACCTCCACCCGAAACGGCGTACGTTTCGCGCGGAGTTAATGTCTTCTCGACGTTGGGTGGAACCGCAGGAGCGCGTAACGAGACGAGACGTGGAAACGCGAGAGGAGAGAGAAGCACGCGGGACAAAATGAGACGAAAGAGCAGCGAGAGAACTGGTCAGAGGAGAGGGACGAGTCTCATCGGTGAGGGATGAATTTTCGCGAAACGTCGGGGATTCTGTCGGAACGTCGGAAAAATAGGAGGGCAGAGAAACGATCTGGCATCTCGAGGAGGCAAAGAGAGAGAGAGAGAGAGAGAGGAATAGGTGGAAGTTGACGGATGGGGTGACGTTCCTCGCAGCGAGATTTTTCAGGTGTTATAAGAAGAGAGACAAAGACAGGGAAGAATGAGATCCCGCGTGATGTCTAATCCCCTCGAACAGATTGGATAGGCTTCGCGCGCGTCTTCGTTCGAGCCGGGTAAGCAAATACTCTTTCGGCTACGCTGGAACGTAATTTGGGACGCTCGGAACGAGTGTCAACGAAAGGAGAAAAAAGAAGAAGAAAAGAGAAGAGAGAAAGCAATGTGCGGACGAAACGGAAGGAAAAAGGCAGAGGACGGGGAAGGAAAGTCGAAAACTGGAGAAGGAAACTGGAGACAACGAGGGACAGAGTCAAGTTTGGTTCGCCGAATCTGGGACAGCTCGTGGCGTTGTTTTCGACGTCATTGTTTGCTCGTTTTACTTAATTGGTACGACATCCATGCTCATGCGTATAATTGGAGAACGAACGAGGGGAAGAAACGGCAGTGGCGGCGAGAGGGATGGTGAAAGAGAGAGAGAGAGAGAGAGGGCTCATTTATAAAGCACGTTGCACGTTGCTCCTCCTTCTTCCTTTGACGAATTAATCACAGCCTAGGAATTCCTCGGAGGTATCCCAGGGAAGGCGCAAAGGTCTGCAAACGGAGCGATTCGCGCGATGGATTACGTCCCCGGATGTTACATTTAAGATCCTCGATCTCGCGTAATCGCGTTACACCCTGCCTCAGACGATTTCCCTTCAGCCGTCGACCCAACGAACGAAATTTAATATCTCGTGAAATTTTGCAATCCCGCGTGTGTCCTTCCATCTACCCCTCGATCGTTTCGCTTCCCGTTCTTTCTCCTTTCACTCTCCCGCCGCGACACTTTGTTGCTCCGTCGATTTACGACCGCGACGGGTCGGTAAAGACCCAATGGGGTGTAATTATATCTTTCGCGGGAACTTAGAACGCGGCGCAACGCGTCCGTGTAATTTGTTGTTATTAGATCGAAACAGCGGAGAGCGCGGGTTTCGGAGATTTCGAGCGAACCGACGAAGAGAGATCGCCGGGCTTTGCCAAACTAAATTTCATCGGGACGTCTCCTCCGGGAGGAGTAACGTTTCGATCTCGTTTGCGGCATCTCGGACACGCGCCAGTCTCGCATAGTCTTCAAGCCAGCGCGAAGCCAGTTGTTTCCGTTACCATGATTTTCAAAAGTTTCGTCAACAATCGTTATTACGTAGATATTGCGGCAATTGAATCGTCGAGCTGTTCGTTGTTATTAGAGAACGTTAGAAGAGACGATTTAAAGGGAACTCTCCGTCGAAGAGGGATCACCGGGCTTTGATAAACTGAATTTCATCGGAAACGTCCTTTGAGAGGGGTTCCGATCTCGTTTAACGGGTTGAATGACGTTAATAAACTCGGACGCGTCGGGAACTCGGTGAAGAGGCGCACCTAACAATTTACATACGAGAGTAAACAAATTGATGCGACGAGCGGCGACGATTCCAGTCGCTGGAAAGAAATCGAAATCCTTCTTGAAAATTTACATTTCAACTACCGGCGGCCCTCGACTTTCGTACCTGATTCGTTTCTGAAACGCGCGGAGAGTAGAGCAGTTGAAAAAGTAATAGAAAGTTAAAAATAAAAGTGACAATTGTACAATATTATACTTATAAAAGTATAAATTAGAAATTTTGAAAAGTGTTTCTAAAATATTGATTTTTCAATGAGGTGCATTGGCACGTAAATAAATAACGCTAGTTGAATTGTACTCTCTTTTTTTCAATTCAACACGCTGTGTCTTTTTCTTTACAATTACACAAAATTATACTTATGTAAAAGTAAATTAAAAATTTTGAAAAGTGTTTCTAAAATATTTATTTTTCAATGAGGTGCATTGGCACGTAAATAAATAACGCTAGTTGAATTGTACTCTTTTTTTTTTTCAATTCAACACGCTGTGTCTTTTTCTTTACAATTACACAAAATTATACTTATGTAAAAGTAAATTAAAAATTTTGAAAAGTGTTTCTAAAATATTTATTTTTCAATGAGGTGCATTGGCACGTAAATAAATAACGCTAGTTGAATTGTACTCTTTTTTTTTTCAATTCAACACGCTGTGTCTTTTTCTTTACAATTACACAAAATTATACTTATGTAAAAGTAAATTAAAAATTTTGAAAAGTGTTTCTAAAATATTTATTTTTCAATGAGGTGCATTGGCACATAAATAAATAACGCTAGTTGAATTGTATTCTATTTTTTTTCAATTCAACACGCTGTGTCTTTTTCTTTACAATTACACAAAATTATACTTATGAAAGTAAATTAAAAATTTTGAAAAGTTTCTAAAATATTTATTTTTCAATGAGGTGCATTTGCACATGAATAGATAACGCTAGTTGAATTGTACTCTTTTTTTTCAATTCAACACGCTGTGTCTTTTTCTTTACAATTACACAAAATTATACTTATGTAAAAGTAAATTAAAAATTTTGAAAAGTGTTTCTAAAATATTTATTTTTCAATGAGGTGCATTGGCACATAAGTAAATAACGCTAGTTGAATTGTACTCTTTTTTCAATTCAACACGCTGTGTCTTTTTCTTTACAATTACACAAAATTATACTTATGAACATAAATTAAAAATTTTTAATAGTTCCTAAAATATTTATTTTTCAATGAGGTACATTGGCACGTAAATAAATAATGATGATTAGGATCTGGCGTTTTCTTTAGAAGTTTGTCAAGAGATAGTTGAACTCTTCCGTTTTCTATTCAACCTTCATACATTCTCTACTCTTGCACGATGGTGAAAACTTTGTCTGGATGCAAGAAGGCTTGAAAGTACGCGCGTTTCTATGATGCATATCGATAAAAATTTTTTGAATACAGTACGAAATAGTGAATTGTGTGACAGTAGAATATACACACACACGTATCTTTTTCTTTTTTTCTTCCTTCCTTCCTCTTACTGCAGCCATAAATTTACCTGTTTCCCGGATCTGCTGTATTTATTGAAAAATATGGCAGCGTCAAGAGCGTATCGCGCAAGGCAGCGTTTGCTTTCACCGATCGTAGCAACAATTCACACTAATTCAAATTAAGGGTCGAAATTAAGAACATTTTTGTCGACGACGAGTGAAACATTCCGAGACCCGGCTGATTACCTTCTTTTTCGTCGGGGAACACGGCTCGCTTGAGATTTAACTATCAACTCGGCCGCCGGACGAGGATAAAACGGGGAGAATTCTACGCGTTCAGCGCGGTAATATATTACTTACAAGGCATTGCGGCGGAGATCCCGCTTTTAATCCTCGACTGGAAACTAAACTACTCGTTACGTAACGGCCAGACCGTGGTTAATTTAACTGCGGCGGGAGAAAAAGAAAAAAGAAAAAGAAAAAAAGAAAAAAGAAAAAGGGAACAAAGGTAAGCGGATTACGCATCGTCTTGGGAAGCTGCGCGTGGCAAGGAAGAAGAAAAAGTTAATCACGATACCGCGTGTTGGAACATCGTTCGCTGATTTTTCAGTTCACTTTATCAAAAAGAAAAAAAAAAAGAACAGAGAAAAATGAAAGTTTAATAAAATAATTACTCGAACGGGCACCAATTATCGATAGTTTCGTATAACGAATTATCGGACGCGTTCACGAGCAGGTTTTTGAAATTGCGAATTGTTCTCCGACGAATCGATCGTAACCCGACGTTCCGACTTTACGTTCCAAGTTTCGCTGTTTGCCGATTACGAGTTTGGCTTCCTTGGAGCCGTATATATCTCTATCGGTCCCTCGGCGCATCGAGGTGTATCGAAGTCGCGAAATTGCAAAGTTCTCTAATTGCTCGTTCTCCGCCTCCCCGCGTTAAAGGCGACGTTCACGCTCGTTTCCGCCTCGCTTGAATTTTTCATTTACGCTTCTTCTTCTTCTTCTTCTTCTCTTGCGGCGCGGTGATTTCAGGCCGAGTTCATCCCTCGTCCTCGATACGAAAGACGCATTGTGCGTTCGTTAAATGGCTGGCTCCGTCCCGGAACGGAGATCGCGACGATGAACGCGAAGAATCTCGCGAAGGATACGAAGATAACGACCGAAGCGAGTGGTACGAGTGAACGATTGCTCGGATTCACCGAGTGAAAGCGAGGAGAGAATGGACGACGATAATTCACGGCGAGAGTACAGCTCGCTCTATTTACGCCGCAGCTTCGTTCATCGACGCGTGCGTCTGTGCATCGTCGACGATCCGCGGCGGCTGCGGTTCGATCGGACGATCATAAAAACGAATTGCCTAATCCGCGATGCTTCCTCGCACGGGCACGAGCCGAGACGTCACCATTTACTTTCACGGGATGAAAAGGAGCATCTTGCGGAACATCCCCGCCGGAAGATAATAAGGGCCGCATGCCAAGCACGGGGGAGTAGTATGGCACGTCGTTAAACGAGCTGCTCAACTTCCACCAAGAATTTTACCCTCTTTCCGCCCCCGGTGCTCCAGTCTCCTCCATCGACGAGTGAGGACCTTGAAACTGCTCCGATCGCCACGTTATTACTTTCGGTCGAGTTTCCTCCAACTTGAATTCTTTTTTCCCACGGATTCGTGGAGTTGACGGACGTGATTGACTTTGTCCATATAAAATATTTATTGTATACAACGTACAATATCGTATTCTGTAGATTATATAATCAAAATAAGATATTACGTCAACTGTATATGAATAATACAAGTTACGATTCAATCTATTGCATAATATTATTTAATGAATAAATATATATATATATACATATATATATTATTTATATAAAATATTTATTGTATACAACCGTACAATACCGTATCCTGTAGATTATATAATAAAAATAAGATATTACATCAACTGTATATGAATAATACAAGTTACGATTCAATATATTGCATAATATTATTTAATGAATAAATATGTATATATATTATTTATATACAACCGTACAATATCGTATTCTGTAGATTATATAATAAAGATAAGATATTACGTCAACTGTATATGAATAATACAAGTTACGATTCAATATATTGCATAATATTATTTAATGAATAAATATATATATATACATATATATATTATTTATATAAAATATTTGTTGTATACAACTGTACAATATCGTATTCTGTAGATTATATAATAAAAATAAGATATTATGTCAACTGTATATGAATAATACAAGTTACGATTCAATATATTGCATAATATTATTTAATGAATAAATATATATATGTATTATTTATATAAAATATTTATTGTATACAACCGTACAATATCGTATTCTGTAGATTATATAATAAAAATAAGATATTACGTCAACTGTATATGAATAATACAAGTTACGATTCAATATATTGCATAATATTATTTAATGAATAAATATATATATGTATTATTTATATAAAATATTTATTGTATACAACCGTACAATATCGTATTCTGTAGATTATATAATAAAAATAAGATATTACGTCAACTGTATATGAATAATACAAGTTACGATTCAATATATTGCATAATATTATTTAATGAATAAATATATATATATATATATATATATATATTATTTATATAAAATATTTATTGTATACAATCGTACAATATTGTATTCTGTAGATTATATAATAAAAATAAGATATTACATCAACTGTATATAAATAATACAAATTACGATTCAATATATTGCATAATATTATTTAATGAATAAATATATATATATACATATATATATTATTTATATAAAATATTTATTGTATACAACCGTACAATATCGTATTCTGTAGATTATATAATAAAAATAAGATATTACGTCAACTGTATTATTTAATGAATAAATATATATATATATATATACATATATATGTATTATTTATATAAAATATTTATTGTATACAACCGTACAATATCGTATTCTGTAGATTATATAATAAAAATAAGATATTACGTCAACTGTATATGAATAATACAAGTTACAATTCAATATATTGCATATTATTTAATGAATAAATATATATATATATATATATATATATATATATATATATATATATATATATATATATATATCTAGCGATATGCACGCACGAGCGATCGATTGGAATCTTTGTGACAATAAATTGACACTTGGTGCAATTGCATTGAAAGAATTGATTCGTTTTGTTCCGTGTTTCGCGATTAGTTTCCCTACGTTTCGTTGCAACTCGGGATCGAACGTTCTGTGAAATTTCATCCGAAGCAAGGTGTGTTTGTGGATTGAATGACAAACACACTGATTATTGATAGATATAATATAAATTTTCAAATACGTATAATGTGTTTAACTCTCATCAATTCACTCTCTATCTCGTCTCACATGCTTACAATTAGCGTCACTCATGCTTCGCGTCTCTCTACGTTCGCCTCTCGTCTGGACGTCTTCCCGACCACTGTTTTTTCGTCACCATGCTCACGCTCAATTTTTCTCGCATACATCTCTCTCATTCGTTCTTTCTTCTGCCATAAAATATATCAAACACTCAGATCACACCACAATTACGTGCACACTCTCGCCACACTCATCCTTCCATACAAACATTATGTATATTCATTCCACAATATATAATTATCTATGGTAACCACTACCACAAGGTGAACACCAACGTGTTGCTTTAAAATATTTTTCGCTGAAGCACTCGTTTCCGAGAAAATCGAGTTTTGAATGTTTGAGTCAAGTGTATTTGAATTTAGTTAATGACAGCACGCGAGGGTACTCCATGCGCAAAAATTCAGCGAAAGGTGTAGAATAAAATATTTCCGTTTGAACAAAATAAGCTTTGAACACGTTTACATTCGACTTGATAGATTTCTTGAACTCGAAGCATTTTATAGAAAATAATTTTGTTCCACGTGCTTTTCCTTTACGTTTCATTTTACGTTATTTCGTACGTAGAATATTAATTATTCTCCATGTTATACAGGTATAAAATTCATGTATAGTTGATAAATCTGAGATTCAAGTATATTTGATGAATTTTCGAACACGAAAGGTTTAACGAAAGAATTTTTTTTTTTTTAATATGAGAGTTTAGAGTCGCATCGACTACGAGGTCTTTAGCGACGTGTTGGAATTTTTTCTTTATATCTGGTCGAGCAGTTGTGTCTCCTTTAGGTAGTTGATAACGTTTTCTGGCAGGTTAGGGCGATGCTTGGGTTTAATCCGTATTTTCTTCTTTGGTTTTGTGTATTTTCACGTAGCAGGTGTTGGGTGGAAAGAATTTTGTTCCCTCCTTTCGACACTATTCTTTTCGCGTGTAATCACCTTCCACTCATTAGTTACAGGACAACCTGCAATAATTTGCAAACTGTCCTGATACTTATACACGAATCTATGAACTACGACAAACTTTCCTACAACGGCGGTTCCCAACCATTTTTCTTTTCTCATAATCTCTCACTCTTTCACACAAGCCTTTCCTTTGTAAATCAAAACTATAACTTTGTTTCTGTGTGTTTTTCTTAACTTTCTTTATCTTAGTGTTTTGCGCCATTGTCAATATTTTCTCTGTCTCTTTATACGCCGTTTTCAGACGCCAGACGGATCATTTTCTATAGTTCGGAATAATTAAAAAAAGAAGAAAGAAAGAGGAAAAAATGGAAGAAACAAGACCAATACACTTTACAAGATCCACAAGCGGATCTGTGTTTGACTTTTTGCTCAACTTTTCACTCGCAACGTCACCGATACTCGATCGGCAGCCCGACGAAGTTAAACTAAAAAACGAAAAAATCCACGTTACTTGTTTCAATGTTTGGTTAACTTCGGATTAGGTCATCGCGAGGTATTTTTATAACCCGGGGGGGAAAAAGGGACACGATCGAAACTATTTTTTTCCAATTTCCAGGCAATGCGTCGCTTTTGCGAGAAACAAACGCGATATTTCGTATTTATTTCCATCGATACGATTAGAGCGGAGCGCAACGCGCACGAAGGTTAGTGCATTTTTGAAGTGTTGAAAAATTGTTTTTTCAGCGAAACTAGGTTAGAATTTTTCTATCGTTTTTTCAGTTGCGTTCGAATGTGCACCGAGTGTCCCTACTTTGCCAGTAGATTCTACGAGTGAAAAATAAGCGAAACAATATCGAACAGTGTGAATGCATGCTCAGAAATTCTTCGTTCGAGATAGAGTCAGACGATATTTGCTCGAGTTAGTTTCATTTCTCATAAACACAGGCTTCACATCTATCTGTCTATGAAATTGAATCTATTTACATTTCGCTTTCGTCTCGTTAAACGCATTATAAATTTCGTGTTGTTTTAACACTCGCCAAATAAAAATACGTCGAATCGGCGTAGAGTCTAAAGACCTTGGAGACCAAAGAATCGGTCCTCGTCTATCCTTATGAACAACGCTGATTTGCGCAGGAAAGTCATCCAACTGTACCCACAAATTTCGTCGAAAACGAATGGACAGTTCGAATTCATTCTGTAGAAAACTACAGTATTGAGTGTTCCTAGTTAACGAAACACTCGCCGGACGATTGTTACTTTCTCTGCGACTGTGTATCGAAAGTTCTCAAAATTATTCGACCGCGATTTTCTGTTGTCTTCCATGTTCTGTTATCTCGAATACATTTTATTTTCGTTATCGTTCCATGGAAGACATCCGGAGAATTTTTGTGTCTATTTTCTTCTTTCACGTGGAGTCGCTGGCGAAAAGTGGAGCGTTCAGTTCTGGTCTCGGGTGTTAGCAGGTACCAATCCAGGGATCATAATTTCAAAACGAACGGAGAATAATATCGACGATGCTTCTACATCGTTCGACCGTGGACCGAGGATCAATTTTTACTGAAACGAACAACCGTGTGCGCCGGTCGAAAAACGTTCGTTGCGATAACCGGCCTGTTCGGCGACGCGCGCTTTAATCGCGTCGATTTCGTATATATTTCGGTCAGCCAGTCGGTTATTCGAACCTGGCCGCCTGTTCCGAACCAACGCGTTGCTTTTACATTTTATTCGCTACGCGCGCAAAGTTACTCTTCTGTTGTTCTTTTGTCATTTTTTCTCTCTCTCTCTCTCTCTCTCGATCGTTCGATACCGTGCGTATTTATGCGAGCCACGAACGTTTCGATACGATCTCTCACCGCGTTTTTTTTTTCTTCTCTTGTTCGTTTTTTCTCTCTTTTCTTCACGGAGTCATTATCGCTGCGACGTGACGCGTGTTCATCGAATGGAAGGTTTACGCGGCCATATTGCGAACGAAACGAGGGCGTTTAAGGGATGGACGCCGGTGGGGCTGAGACGTTTATTGCCGCGCCGTACTTTTACACCCTGCCCGGGTTGCTCCTGGCAACCCTTATTTGCGTGCCACCGGTACAAACCGGGCCTCCGTTGAGTATGGAAAATTTACGAGAGCGTAGCTGCCGGCGCTTTTCGAGGCGCGGGCCTCCAACTTGTCGACCTTAATCGTTGTCAAATTAAAATTGCACCGAGTGTAAGTTACTTCGCGTCGGCTTCTTCGATGTGTGTTATACATACACACCCTCCCCCCTTCAGAAATATTAGGACACTTATAGAGAATGAAATAAATTAGGACATTATAATTTCTTAAATTTATTTCAAACTTATATCAAGCTGGGAGAGGTTGATATAACATTAATTTTTGCATAAGAAAGTTAAATTTTCTTTTCGTCGATATATCCACCGCGTTGTTTAATTATTCGTTCGACTAATTTCGTTTTATTAGTTTTTCTATTGTTTCTGGTACTATTTGGTTCCATGCCTCTTGTTGACACACTTTACGGATTTTCCTCTCTAATGGGTTCAGATCGGGGGATTGAGGGGGCCAATGCATTATTTTTGATTAGTCACTCTGTTCTAAATGTTGCAAACAGTCTTTACAAACCCTTGCAGCGTGCTCGGGATCGTTGTCATGCGTGAAAAGAAAATTTTGCCCTATTAATCGCCTCGCAGATGGTATGGCATGATCACGTAAAATGGACAAACATTGTTCTTTTTTTCAGAATCCCTTCGATTTTTATTAAAACACTATTTGCGATACACCCCCAGACCGTTATTGACCACCCTCCGTGTTTAACTGTGGATACGATAGTTGGGAATCATTTTTTCTTCAGGTCTTCTAAAAACAATAAGCTTTAGATTCGTCGGTGCATAAAACATTTTTCCACTCTACAACCTACCAATTTCGATATTTTTTGACCCACTGTAGTCTTTCTACTTCATTTTGTGGTCTTAGTAGTGGTTTCTTTTTTTAAGCTACGCATGAAGACCAACCTCGTGCACAAAGTATCCTTTTGTAGGTGTGTGTGTATGCTCCGTAAAGTTTGTAAATCGCCGAGAATCTTAATAAAATGAGAAATGTGCTTACGATTTGTATTAACTCTTTCGTTACGAGCACCGGACATATTGACATATTTTGGACTATATGCATAGTACACTTTAGCCTTCGAAACGAACTTTTTCTGTTTTTTTTTTTTTCTATGGAATGTTTGTACGATAAAAAATTATTGTTAGAAAAAAATCTCTCTGAATCTATCGCAATTCTGAAAAAATCTCTCAAACATTTGATTGGGAAATCAAAGTTTGTTTTAAAGGAAAACAAACATTCTAGGCGCTTGTCGAAACGTTATCATTGTCGAAATGGTATCAGGAAATTCAATGGGCTCAGAAAATGTATCACATTTTTGAAAGAGTTAAAGCTGACTCGACCGATCACTTCATTATTGCCAATTTCGAGCTTCGTTATATTGTTCGTCAAATGCTTCACGTTCATTTGTTCAATTTCGAATCGCATTCGTGCTCAAATATAAACCTGCCTTGTCTTATTGCTCGTCGTCGTACGATTGCATACAATGTTCAAGTATTATTGCATTCGTATCACCGCAATACGACCAGGTATTAATTTTTTTCACTTGGTTTTCTCCTCGCGTGAATTATAATACGAATTATAACGTGTATTACAACACGTATCATTAATTTGCAAATCAATGCGAGAGAATTGCATCGATAGTTTTGTCGGAAATGAGCAAGTGTCCAGTGAAATATAGAATTATTGGGAATTACCGTGCTTGTTCCAAACCAGTAAACACTAGAAGCGATCAGTTCACAATTTTTTTCAAATCAGTTTCGCGGATTCGCAACGTTGCGAAAGTCTCTTTAGAGATTTCAAATTACGTTCCACCGACGTAACATTTTATACTTTGCTCGCCGACAGTTCTAGCGTTAATGCCCCTGAGCAGCCACGGCGTCTTTCTCCCCCGCGGGAGCTAATTGAAACAAAGCAAACGCTTGTTTAACCTTACGTCTACGCCGCGACGACTTGAATACCTGTATTTATTGCCGGGCGAAGGAAAAAGCGGGAACGATGCTCGACGAAGCGAAAATGGAGACTGTTTGTTGAGGATTAAAGTTAACAGGATCGAGGGTAAGAGCGTTCCGCGGCTCGCGATCGTTCTCCAATTAAATACAAGAACCGAGAAGCAAAAGGTGAGAGGGGGCCGCTGCCGCTGCCTTCGCGAGGAAATAAAGAGATACGGCCGCCGTCCGAGCGAGAGGAATTATCCGCTTGTGCCGATGATTGCTTTACTTATATAGCAGCCAGAGCTCGCCAGTCACCGAGACGCGCGATGATCAAAGAGCGACGCCTTTGCCAGGATCTTCTTTTTTTCCCCCTCTCCCTCCCGTCGTTTCTCGTCGCTTCCGACTTCGCGGTGTACGACGTCGTTCCGTCGTTCGGTCGAGTCTTTTGATCCTGATCAAAGCGCATCGATTCCCTCTCGGCCAAGGCGATGAGCGCGTAGAATTAAAAACGATCGACGACGCAGCGTCGGATTAATTTGTTTGACAACGTCGTAGCCGGTGATTATTGGTTTTCGATTAATTACCGGTGCCTCTTCGGAACTCGCGGCGACGTTCAGTGTCACAATATTAATACACCTCCTTCGGGGATTACGGATATAAGTACCGCTCGCTCCTCTTGCCATCGAGCGCGTCATCTCCCCTGACATTTGATCGCGCGAGGGGGCAAACGCTCCTCTGCCCTCGTTGCTTCTTGACCAATCCCTCCAGCGACACTTGTCACTCGATCTACCTTCAACGAACGATTTTCGACATCGTGTCGTCGAGTGCTGTTCGAGTCATTTTCGTCGTTTAACCAGTTGCGCTGGCAACTGATTGCGGACCCTAACGAGTGACAAAAACCGTGTACAATGATTCGTCGCTTTCCCTTTGAACTCGTCGGTGTGCTATCACTGGATAGAAATTATTGAGAATAGCAATAAATTTATTATTTAATTCGCCCGGGTTATACTTAAATACACTTTAAAAAACTGAGGAAATATTGCGATTTTGGAACAAAGAAATTCTCAAAGCACGAGGTTAATCAATTGTGCCTGGCAACTGATTGCGGACCATAACGAGTGACCGTATACAATAATTCGTCGATTTCTTTTTAAACTCGTCGGTATGATATTATTGGATAGAAATTATTGAAAAGTAATAAATTTATTATTTGTTTTGCCTCTTTTGTTTTACTTAAATATGTAATTTTACTTACATATAATGTGTAATATGTTATAACCTATGTTGTGCCTAATATAACCTATATTCTAGTTAAATACATTGACAGTTAGTACGTTTGTTGTTAAATTATATTACAGATTAAAGCGGTATTAACTTTTAAATGAAATAACATTTTCTACAGTGTCAAAAAACGACATTACTTACAGGTGTCCTTAAGCACTTGCGCTGGCAACCATAACGAGTGACCGAACTGTACACAATAATTCGTCGCTTTCTTTTTCTTTTAAATTCGTCGGTATGACGTCATTGGATAGAAATTACTGAGAAGTAATAAATTTATTATTTGCGTTGCCTGGGTTATACTTAAATATACTTAAAACTGAGAAGATATTGCAATTTTGAGACAAAAAGTTCTCGACGTGCGTGGCACGTCGTTCCAACGCAAGAGGTTAACTACTTGCGCTGGCAACTGATTGCGGACCATAACGAGTGACCAAAACCCGTGTACAATAATTCGTCACTTTCTTTTTAAACTCGTCGGTATCGATATCACCGGATAGAAATTATTGAGAAGTATATAAATTTATTATTTGTTTTGTACTTAAAATATTGCAATTTTGGGGCAAAACATTCTCGACACAAAGCGTCGAGGAATGAAAATCGGAGAATCTCTTTATCAGGGGATGAAGATACTCGAGAAACAGCACTCGACTCGATGTCGAACTCGTGAGCGTTGAAACTAGATCGAGTGGTGGTAATAATTATAAATAAACAGATGGTGAAGACTGAACTCTCTTTATGATATAAACCGTTAAGGCATGAAAATCAGAGAATCCCTTTAACCTTTTGCATTGGAAAAATTCTCGAGTAAATTCGTCATTTGTTTATTACTATTTGCAATTATTACCATTGCTCAATGTACCTTTGACGCTCTGGCACTCGGTCGACATTGCGTCGTCGAATATTTCCATCCCCTAATTAAGAGATTTTCTGATTTTCACTCGTTAACGCTTCATATCGTAACAACGAGTAAAAAGAGTTCTGTTTGTTTATAATTATTGCCATTTTTAGTTTCCAACCTTCAATCTTCTAGCACGTCGTAGTATCTTCATCTCCTAATAAAGAGATTTCCTGGTTTTTATCCCTTAACGCTTTATATCGTAACAACGATTAAACGATTAAAGTGTTCAGCGTTCGTCGTCTATTTATAATTGCTATCTACCTTCATACGTCATTATCTCATCGTCATCCCCTAACAAAAAGATTCTCTGCTCTAATCGTAATTAACGCTTTATATCGTAAAACAACGATTAAGGAGAGCTCTGTTATTTATTTATAACCATTACCATTTATAATTGTTATCGTCGCTCAATCCTCAACGAGTTCGACATTTTCATCCCTTAATGCTCGATACCGGATAAAACCAGAATTCAGCCTTCGCCATTTGGCTAGTTTGCAATTTTATTGTTATCACGAGCTCGACATCGTGTCGTCGAGTATCTTCGCCCTCTGACAAAGCGACTCTCTGATTTTTATCACTTAAACGCTTTATATCGCCACGATTAAACCAGTGTTCAGCGTTCGTCGTCTGTATTCCCACCGTTTTTACGCTTGGAAACTTACATTTGCAGGCGAGCGGACCGAGCGCTATCTAGACCTCCAGTCGGTTATTAATCGTTCCGCAGGATCGAGCGCTATTATCCCGCGAAGCGGGAGAGCAACGCTGAAAGAAACGGCGCAGCCGGCCATTCCCACGATACGAGCCGGCTCGTTCAAGGAATTTCGTGGCCCCGTTTTTCGTTCCGTGGTCACCCTTTGTCTGCGAATCCGCATGGAAACGCCGCCCTCCGATCTATCCAGGGATCAGAGTGTTCGGCTGTGACGCGCCAGCACCGTAAAGAGCAGTTTTACGAGCGCAGCGTATGCTCTACGTGGAAGTCGTTATCCCGCGGGTTACATTATCGCGGTTACATTACTTCCCCCTTCTCTCTCTCTCTCTCTCTCTTTCTCTTGGATCGCGTTAATTCGAATTTATTCGCCCCTTCGAAACGTGACCCGGAGCTTAATCTGTTTTACATTCGTTATTTCGTATAATTCCGATAGCCGGAGTCGGTCGACGTAGTTGAGTTTGCATTATTCCTTTTAGCCGTTTCATTAGATCGATCAAAGTGAATTTGCCGGGGCTCGACAATTATTTTTCGCGTGGCGCTTCCGCGATCGTGCTTCGACTCTAGGATTTAATTTGTCGTTCGGTGTCAAGTTGGCATAATAGCGGAAAGTTGGTGCGACGAGAAGATAAATAGTTGAACTCGCAAACGTTTTTATTAACAAAGGACGAACTAAGCTAATGCATGTATGTGTGTGTGTGTGTGTGTGTGTGTGTGTGTGTGTATACTTACTTATACTTACTATATATTTACTTACTTACTTATACTTACTATATATATGTTTACTTACTTACTTATGCTTACTATATACATATTTAATTACTTACTTACTTATACTTATTATATATATACCTACTAACTTATACTTACTATATATATATAATTAAGTATGTAAATAAGTATATATGTATGTAAGTATAAGTATATACAATATATAGTAAGTATAAAGAAATAAGTATTTATATGTGTGTGTGTGTACATATAGTAAGTATACATAAAAGTATACACCAGAATTCAGTCATCGCCATATATATATATATATATATATATATATATTTTGTGTCTATTTTTACATTTTTGGTTTCTTATATCCTCTAGTTTCATCTGACATGACTTTAATTTGTCACAACTATATTCGAAACAATAGACATCTGATATAACATCTTTGAACAAATGGTACATTAAATATATATTTTGGTATAATAATTCAAAGTACTCTGAAAAGGAATGTTCTCTACATATACGATATACTTCGTTGTCAAAAATGTTAAAAATATAAGAAAAATAGCTGTCACAGAGCCTCCTTTCACTGTCTGCACCTACGTGCTGCGAAATAATTTAATTGAATTTATTCATACGAGTAGATATCCAATTTGTATAAAAAAAAAAAAAAAAAATAAGGATCACGCTATCGTACGACGTAGTCCGTTAGAAAGGGAATGAGAGAAAAGGACAACTATGCGCGGCGAATGAAAGGAATAGTAAAATTTACATAATTGTGACAGAGGTCTTCAAGGATAATCTAAAAAAGAAAAGGTATATAAGTAAATGTGAAGGATAGTTTAAAATACACGCTTTGTAAGGAAGGTGTGTCAAATTGATACAAGGGACGAAGTAATATTAACCTCGTCGAGCAACGTCACGATGTTCATGATGTTCTATGAATAAAACAATTTCGCATGCTTTTTGATTAAAAGAACTCGACATAGATCTTCACGATTAACGATTTGGATAAAAGTTAATTCGCCAGACATAGAGTTTATTAACGTAGAAATGGATCGATACGTCTCGTCCACGAAATATCTCGTTCACAATAGTGGAGAGGTTGAGGTCGTAGACCTCTTTTACTAAACTTTGTGTCTTGCGAAGTTTCATCTAAATTGTCAATCGAAACGTACCGAGTTTTTGTAACCAATAATTATTTTACTAATAAAATAATTAAAATGATTATTTTACTAATAAAGTTAATAAAATAGTTATTTTAAAATTAATAAAATAATTAAAATGATTATTTTACTAATAAAGTTAATAAAATAGTTATTTTAAAATTAATAAAATAATTATTTCAAAATTAATAAAATAATTATCTCAAAATTTATAAAATAATTGTTTCAAAATTAATAAAATAATTATTTCAAAATTAATAAAATAATTGTTTCAAAATTAATAAAATAATTATTTCAAAATTAACAAAATGAAACGAGCGTTCGCCAATTCGGTGTGTGGGAGTTTCGCAATCGATCCGCGGGTGTTCGATGATCGGTGACCTTGATCGAAACGACGACGAAATTAATATTCGGAATGGCCAGATCTAATCGCTGGGTCGTCGGCATAAGTAGCAAACGATGTCAGACGTCGACCATCTCCCGCCCCCGTTAAATACCTTTCCCCCGATCACGGTAGTCGAGGTTGACACGTCCATCGCTCAGTCTGCGGCTTCTTGGCTGCTCGGTTGGCAAGGAAAATGGGCCTTCGTCTGCTGAAAAGACGTGACGTCGGGCTCGATCGACACCCCGCTGGACATCGTCGCGTTCCACCATCATATTGACAATCCGTCAGAGAATAGCATCGGGAATCCTTGATCGGCGCCCACTTCAGCCGTCCACTCGTATCCACTGTTCGCTCGCGGATGCTCTGGAACAGGGGAAGGGTGAAAGAACAGCACTTTTTCCATCGACCATCTTCGAGAGGAGTACGAGGGAAACCGTTGGCGAAAAGATGGATCGATCGCTTGTAGAACACGGCAGGAGGGTACTATTCTCTCCCGATTTCCCTTCCGGCTGGCTGGACCCTTCGCGGAGGTCAGTCCGACGATAAACCGGCAGCTTCCTGTCGCTTCGAGTTACGTCGGCAATACACGTTGACTCTATTGCGCAATAACGTCCGGGGTTGAAGGGACGATGACGGTTCCTTGCGTGGATCCTCGATAAAATCGACCTTACCTTTCCCTGGCTCTGTTTAATTGTCCGACATTTTTGCCAGGGGGGGGGAGAGGGTTGTAATCTCCAATAACGGGAGGGGTGGCTTTTTGCCGGAAGGCGTGCTCCAGTTAGGGAAAGCACCGATCGAGGGGATGCGTACTTAATCTCTAGAATTTTGTTTGTTTATTTATTTACTTCGTGCGTCTCTGTCTAGAGAGATACACGAAAAGAAATGACAACGACAGGGTGAAATAATCGAGGGTCGTTGAAACGATCCAGATCAAAGTCTTTAATAACTTTGTTGGCTACATCTATCGAAAACTCTGGCTGCAGAGTCGAATCGCTCGAGTTTAATTACTCTTTATTAAATCCCGGATCTGAAGACAGGAACGTCCTTGAAATATCGAGACGGCGTATTCAGGTTAAATTGTTCTAATAAAGGAATACGGTACAAAGGTTTCTGCATTATGTTGGAAATTCGACGCCGTATCTTTCGTGCGCATCTGGGAAAGTGTACGTTCGCAATTGTGTTCGTTGTGAACGCCATTGCTCTTGCAAATTTATAAGCGAATTCTTTTTTCCTGCTTATAGCAAAGAGAGGAGACCAGGCAACGAAGACGAGGATATTCTAAGCGCGGAATAACAACGAACGAGTATAATGTACGAAGAGTAGATGGGCCCTTAAAATATTTAGACGCTTCAAGAATCATATACCTAGGAACGTAGAAACTTACTGTTACAAATAAATTTACAACGACCAGCAGTGTCAAGAGAGACACTCATTAAAACATCAAGATCTTCAGAAATAGTCGACGTTGGTTGTTCAACTTTTGTCTTGCATTTGACAATTATATAACGAGAATCTTAATAATTTACACTTGGCAATGTTAAGTGCCATCGTATCGTAACTTTAATATTGATTTATTAATGTCGATGCAACAATCAAGAAAAACAACAAATGATTTACACAGTATTTATACAGTGTTTGACGTTCAAATTAGGATTGAAACAGGAAGTGGTCGATCTACAGGACTCTGTGTTCGTTGATCGATCGAATCGATTCAAATCGGACGAGAAAGACTGCAAACGGAGAAAGCAGATTGATTGGACACGACGGTACGTTGAAATTAAGCGTAACTGGCTACAGGATTCCCGAGGGCAACGTCGACGATTAATTAATCAGATCGGTTATTAATAAAACACCAGCCACGCCGATCGTGATTTGAAGCCCAGTTCTCCTCGCTTCAAACGACCGAATTAATCGCCAATACGTCCCTCGACACCATGTCCAGTGACGAAGCAACGATGAATTCTCGAAGGAAGCGTGCTCCTCAAGAACCAGAAATCGCCAGAGTAAACACCTGACTGTTCACGCGTGCTTCGATCTCGCAAGAGTGCGCGTCTTTCCTCGCGTTTGGAGGCGACGCGACGAAGCAAGCATGGATCATCTTGGACACGTTGAATAGCGTTCGATCTTTAACGAGCGGACGCACACGCGAAGAGAGCTGCTCTTGCAGCTCGTGGTGTTTGCTGGCTTTATTTGCCCGTGATAGAGGATGTTCCATAAGGCGAAGGCGAGCGCAAGGGGATGCGGTGGAGAGGAGAGGAGAGCTCGAGAGGGAGAAGCTGGGTTTCGCGAGGAGGGTTAGGTCGAGTCGGTCGTTGACGGTTGGAGGATGATGCCGTGGTCCCTGGATCGATCCCGGCCCACCACCATCCCGGAATCAGCTAACTACCCCTCGCAGGCACACACACACACACACACACACACACACATAGACAGATCCGGTAGCGCGACACGGGCCTACGCATCCAGCTGTGTATCGCTCCAAAAAAATATATGGCCGACAATTTTGACGAACTAGTTCGGTGGGACCAGGCCAGAGACTGTGAGTCTCTGTGTAACTAAGTATCGAGTGGCCGGAAGGAAATTTGAATCGCGTAGAGACCTCGTCAATGATCCTTTAACGACCAAGTCTAAGTCGAGATTTAGAAATTGCTATCAGATTGGGAAATTATTGGAGAGATCGAAAGAGTGGTTCCTGAATATCAGCTAACTGACGAACAGTAACGAATTTTTTTCTATAATGCATAAATCAAGACTCCATTTCATCCGTAATTTGCGTTTCAATATATAGTTTTCGTAAACAAATATTCCAAGACAATTTACTAACGTTTACTTGGAAAAATTTGTAAAAAATACAGTTTTGTAAAATATTGTTGTGTAAACAAAAGGTTTTCTTGGAGAATGGTCTGGATCGTTAAATTCGTCGTTAAAAGACACTAATTTTATCAATTTACGGAGAAACGGTATCTTCAATAATTTCCGAAATACTCGACATCCTCAACTTTGAGGATAGTTTTCATCGACGATTGCCGATAAAAAAAAAAAAAAAAAAAAATACGAATCATGTCAAATATTTTTTTCGAAAATTACATTTATAAGTTTATTATATTAGTTATATCAGTTATATTATTATATTATTTATATTAGTTATATTAGTTATAGCCTTGCAAGTTTAGAAATCAAGATTTGTTACGATCGAAAGACTGGTTCCAAAATGTAGCGACGTATCGGCTAACCAAGTCGAACTAGGTGAAGACATGAATCTGAAGGTTAAATGCTGACTACCTTTTTTCATTTTTTCGGTCATATTCTTATACCGAGTCTCTGTCGCAGTTCTCGAAAAATTTTGGGAACTAGTGGAACTTTATCCATCGTATGATAAAGTTCTCCCTCACCCGGTTGTCCTGCTCTGTGCCACACTTCCTCCTACGATTTCACTTCGTCTCTTCACGTGTTTTCCACCGTATGTTTCAGTCCGTGTCTGGGGGAGATGGGGTCGAGTGCCTCTCGAACAGGTTCGAAGCTTCGAGGCGAGATTTCTTCCTAGGCTGGCCGTATTAACTGGCTTCGAGTGCCACTTCGAATTCTCGTCGACGCACAATTTACTCCATTTCTGGGAGATGATCTCGTCCACTCGAATAGGAATCGAATAGGTTTCCGCGCTTGTTTTCTAAACGTATTGAATTTCACCCTTTGAAGTCGCACGTCACGCGTACGAGGACAGTGCGACAAATTTTCTATAAAGCTGCTTCCACGCGACACGTTGGAAATTGTTTCAAAAATTGTCACACTTTGGAAAATTATAAAAAGGATGAATTATATCGCAATAATAATAATAAGAAGTAAATAAAGAAAGAAAAAAACGTTGAAGTTTATCGTTGCGCATTGATTTGTGTAACATTGAAGGCAAATCGAGTTCAATAATCAGGTCTCAATGTTATAATTCAACGAAAAACATGTATTTAGAAATGCAAATCTTTGGCGCTCAAAGTGTTAATGAGAAAGACTAAACCTAACCTGACAATTAACGGAGACAACAACGTTGAAAGATAACTGACGACACGTCTTTTAATTCACAGATGTTAAATGATTAAGAAACGTTTTTTGCGAATTTGGAATTTCAAGGTCAAAAAATTTTCCTTTCTGCATTTTATTCTACTCATCACGAAGGTGAAGAAATCATAAGTCGCAGCCTGATAGTTCTCTCGAGAAATGGCCTAAAAGTTTCTTCATCATTTAACACTGCGAACGCGTGCGTTCTGACAGCGACTTTATGGTTCTGGACGCGTGGACGTAATGTTTACATTTCGAATAACGTTAACAGTCAGTTTTGTCACTCGATTAATTAGACTCACACCGACGCTACAACTGTAATAAATCAAATCCAAGTGAAATATGATACGAAAATTACGTGAAATAGACACGCACGCGTCTACAACCATAAAGTCGCTGTTAGAACGCACGCGTTCGCGGTGTCACCTGTGGTTCCTCTGGAAAAGTTTCACTTTCGTGACTCAGAGTGGAATACGATCCAAGAGAGAAGAAGAGAAAAATATTTTGACCTTGAAATTCGAGATCAATTCTACAACAGGTACTTTATCCTTGTGTCTCCGTTCAAATCGAAGGTGCAGAATTCACGGACAAACATTTCCTTCCAGCAAGTACACAAGTCCAAATATCTTTCAGTATCTGCGTACGATACCGCGGACAAGCTGGTCGAGGGACGGGCGATGCTGTCGCGCGCAGGGACGCTCTCGTTGCTCTCTCCTGCGTTTACACGCTCTCCTCCGCGTCGTACCA
The DNA here is from genome assembly GCA_036937485.2 of Tetragonisca angustula. NCBI lineage: Eukaryota > Metazoa > Arthropoda > Insecta > Hymenoptera > Apidae > Tetragonisca > Tetragonisca angustula. The sequence continues at coordinate 25,859 of JAWNGG020000290.1, forward strand.
CGCATCTCTGCCAGTGGGTACATCAAACGCAGATATCGCGCTGAAGTTGCCCCGAGCAGCTCCTCGCGTTCGTTCTTTCGCCGTGGAAACTCGCTGCACAGTGGCGAAGGAACGAATTCAATCGACGTCGTCGTCCGTCCCGCGTTTCATTCTTTTTCTCCGCACGTCCGCAGTTGTTTTCGATTAACATGGTCCAATATTTGAGGAAACTTTGTCACGGAGTGTCGCGCGCTCGATCCAATCTACGCGGGAACGTAAACGGGAGTAGGAGGAAAAGTAGATTCCTCTCTCTCTCTCTCTCTCTTTCTTTCTCTGTCGGGATTAAGCACGGCGAGTTCGTTCGGGAATTTTTCATATTAAAAAATAATAAAATTAAACATTAAACTAGGACTAGAAGATACCCTATTATATTAATATAATAGATAATTTTGTAATTAAATGTCGAATCATTAAAATAAAGTAATACGGCGGCCTCTTAATCCTTTTAGGGAAATTTGTTATTTAATTTGATGATCCACGATAGGAAATATTTAAATTTTATTCGTGTATTGTTATTATAATTTGTGAATAAAAATTATATAAATAAATATAAATATAAATAATATCTTAAATCAAAATATGGTATATTTAAGAATAAATGAATTATAAAAAATTTTATTTTCGAATAATTATTTTTAATATTAATTTGAAAGAATATTTAATGGTAAATTAATTAAATTATTTTAATTGAACAATTTTGACGCACAGCGTTGCGTCTTTGGCGGAGAGTAATCGCGGTGTCGGTGTTGGAACCCTCGAGGCCGAGGGTGCACGCAATTTTCCACGGTTGCGAGACTCTCTCGCTGCTCGACCATCGAGAAACGCCGCCCGTTTCTTTCCGCGCGGACGTCGACGATGTCACTTTCCGCGTTTCGTCGCGTTCGAACCACCCTCCTCGTCCGCCTCGCTGAAAATTCACCCCCTCACTTTACGACTCTCCTCCTAATTTTGAGAAGTAAGCATCACTCGTTGAAGCTGCAAAATTAATTTAGGATATTCAATGTATCGAAACGTTACACGCGACTTTTATTTATCAGTGTCGTCAGTTTGATGGGAAATTAATTTTGTTTAATGACCATCACACGTCCGCCTAGAAAAAAACTAGCACCATCAAAATGCATCCCTCTCGAAACCGTTCGATCTTCGTCTGAAACATTTCTCGCTACGCGTAATAACAATGACGTGAATCTATATGATGGCAATATGTGGTGACACATCCTGTATATGCCAGATAATCGGTGGGCGAGCGTGGTTCTCAAGAAAAGAGAAGAAATACAACAGCACACATAAGCGACGGTTGTCCATTTCCGCGAATCTAGCGGGAACAATTACAGATAAAATCTGGAAAAACAATTGCGATAAAATGACCGATCCCCGGAGAGGGGGAAGCAGAGGTTTCGAGCACGCGAGCCACAGTTTCGCATAAATCACGAGGAGAGGCGAGCTGCGCGCGCGAGAGATAGAGAGAAAGAGAGGGATGAGATCGAAAGGCCGGATATTATATTTAGCTTCGTCCGGAAGTTGGAATTTATTCACGAAGCGACGGTGAGGATTACGTTGGACATTAGAAGTGTCAAAGGCTTCGAGGTTTGACGATCTCCATTTTCCATTTCCTCGTCGGCTCTTAAAAAATTCAAGCGCCGCCGGATGTCGAAGCCGACAGAAGGAGGAGCGATCTGTCGAAGGGATGGACGAGCGTGTGAATAAACAAAGGGAAGAATGAAACGGTGGAATAAATTAACGAAGGACACGAAGGCGAGGATCGTCTCGTCGAAGTTCGCTGAACCGTCGCCGTTCCTAATGAGCGAAAGGAAACGAGAAGTTTAACTAAATAAACGGAGAGACAGAACGAGAGAGAGAGAGAGAGAGAGAGAGTTGCCACTTTTACGTTAAATAGCAGGACGCTCGGACGGGGGTGGATCTTTTCGATCTCGTTGACGAGAAGAGGTTTCAATCGGCGACGACGGGGGGAAGCAGCCACTTGGCTCGAAATTTTCATAATTCTCGTTTCCAGCGTCTAGTTACGCGCGACCGTGCACAACGAAGCGTGCACCAGGAGGAGAGCCAGCAGACTGAATCGCGTCGTTGGAAACGTAGCGGAGGAAAGAAACGCAGCGACGAGGCAGAAATTGCAACGGAACGGCGCGAAAGATCGCGTCTGATTTCTTTTTCTTTCTTTCTTTTTTTTTCTTTTTTTTTTTTTGACGAGCGATGCCTCTCTCTCTCTCTCTCTCCGCTTTGGATTTCATCTCTCCTCTCTTTCTCGCTGCTTGGGATCGAACACCAGGCGCGAACCTTCGAAACGAAATTTCTCCTACAAGGCTGGCCTCTTTCTTAACTTGATAATTTATTTATTTATTAACAGTAAGGGGAGAATGAGAGAGAGAAAAGAAAATGGTAACGATAAAGTAACATCAACATGCAATAATGTTTTAGGTTAATTCATATTTGATCAGACGCTGGGAATCATTGGGATGATCGGAGATCAAGATCTTTGGTAATCCTGCTCCCTATATTGAACACTCTGTTTCTAAAAGTTTCGTCTACTGTTTGTAAAAGTTTCGAATCCTCGGAAACGTGGAAGTTTCGAGTGTGCACGAGCGTCTCGGCCAGGCACGAAACGAAACTTCGATATCGACGTCGGGATTCATAAGCGATTCGCACACACACCGGACAGCGATAAATCAGCTTTGATTCCGCTTCTTCGCCGCCGCGAACCTTAAGTCCTTGACTGTGCCGAGATTTTTTCGGGCAGCGGAGTCACTTATTTATGGCTACGATCGAACTCGTTAACACTCGGCGCACACCGCACATCGTCCAGCAGCACACGTTCCTCGGCAACTTTTTACGCGACTCGAATTCCAAATGGCCGTTCTCCAGGGGTGAAGTCGAGCTTTATCAAGAACGATTAAACTTAGAATGTGCTCGCTCTTTTTTTTATCTTTTTTTTTCCTCGATTTCATTCTCCACGGTATATGTGTGTGTGTGTGTGTGTGTGTGTCTGTGTACTGCGTGTAATAGTCGAACCACAGTATATCAAAATAAAATAATAAAGATTAAAATAAAATGAAATAATAAAGATTAAATTAAAATAATAAAACAATAAAAATTTAAATGAGGCAATAATTAACAAAAAAATAAGATGACAAGAAAGTAAGATAATAATAAAAAATATACAGGTAAATTAAAAAAAGTGATCATTCAATATATGTAATTGAAAATATAAAACGCAAAAATTAAGTTTATAGATTTCCTTTCCACGGAAATGCAACAATTTGAATGTCGACAGTTTTTCATCGAAAATTAGGAGCTCTTTTCCACACCAGTGTATAAGCGTTAGTACAACTGAACTGAAGCTAATTCTGTAATAAATAGAACGAGAAAATAAACAAAAAATGTATAAAATTTTTTTCGTTCGAAGGTCAATTTTCCAGAAAACCAAGTTTGAAAACTCACAAATACACTACTCTGTTCTCAGTTGTAATTGAAATGGCACAACAGGTTTTTGCAAAATGTTCGTTCTTGTTTCATCATTATACTGCAATTAACTCTAAATGCACTTTCACGTCTTAATTTGTCAAATTACTGTCAAATTACAATTTCTATCGCGCATATTTCACATACTTGGCTCGAACATGTTCTCATAAGCGTCTGGTAAATTTTGAAACTGGATTTTTTTCTCGAAAACCTCGGACAAATTTTGCTTCAAACTGTGTTTCTTCACGTCGGAACTTTGTTATTTACGACCCACCCGGTGTGTAATAAAAAAATACTCAATTCCGAGTTCATGCGTTCATAAGTAAGAGCGTTGATATTTGTCGGCGGATGGAGATGAAACGAAATCACTTGAAACTTGATACTTGAGTAAAGGATCGGATTGGTGGTTCAGGGCATGAAAAACATCGAATCGATGGGGACGAAAGGTTGCGTTTCTTAAATCGTTCCCGCGAGGGTGCTTGTGACGCATATCTATTCGATACATTCTCGCTCGATTGCTTGCCTATTCGACTAATTTGAATCGCATTCGATGCAAGGAGACAGATCACCACCGCGATCTTCAGGTTCGTTCAGGTTTTTTTTTTCACTCTGGGTGGAGCCGTGTCGGATCAGTTCAATTTATTCATCTTTCGAAAAGTATTTTTAAATTTATATTTGTCGACCCAGTGATATTTTTCTCGACGAAAGTAAATATCTCCCGTTTGAACGAAATACGCATGAAAGAAGTTTTCGTCTGCTGAGGTGACAGCAAGGCCGACGTATAAAAATTCAGGAATCGTTCAGCATCTTCGAGAATTGAACGATTTCACTGAGACTTTCTGAATTCGAGGTCTCAATCATCGTAAACGAAAAAGCCGCGAATACGAATGACTCAGAAAACGAACGACAGAAGAAAGATGTGTGCAAGTCACATTCCCGAAAACATAGTTAAAAAGAGTTAGATGAAAAACTGTTTCACACGTCGAACATTATACATATTTCTCCATATTATGCAGCCTCCGTATTATGCAACTTCCTGTCTTTAAATTTCCCCCATAAATGCATAAAAATCCTAATGGTCGCGTCGCGAGAGTTGAAAGAAACGCCTTTCAAAGTCTCTTACAATTAGAAATTCAAAGACTTTCGTTGAGAAGACGAGTTTAATTCGGAAACAGTGTTCTCAAGAAAAAAAAAAAAAAAAAAATTCGTTCTCACGTGGCGAGAAATACCCTTCCCCACCCCCACCCCTCCCCACCCCGTGAATATGTAACAACGACGAACTCGAATAGGTCAATTATCGTCGATGCGTTTGGGAACGCTGAGGTATTTACCGGGTCGATCGCTCGGTTCAATAAAATTGCCGTTAAGGGAGATATCGAGGTGCAGCGCGAGAGACGCAGAGTCGAGCACGTATGCCACTGTGCGCGCCGCTACGAAATTACAAAGCAATTTCGCGGGATATATATATATATATGTATATATATTGGGAAATCATTTGACGCCGATATCGAAAGTATCCATTATACGGTGAACGTTATCGTTACACGAAGACGAAGCTTGTGCGGATGATAACGAGGGTAGGGGGGGTAGGGGGGGGAGTGCCTCTTATCGTCGATCACCTGCCACGAGCAGCTTGATGCAAGCAAGCCAGCGTGATATTATTACCGGCTATATAGGTTTACGCTGGCGAATCTGCGTGATTTCATTGCCCTCGTGCCTTGCACGACTTAATTTGTTCGTCGACTTGGCAAATTCTACCAGTGGAAAGAAAAAAAGATAGGAATAGTTAAATCTGCAGATTTATTCGCTGGTAACAAACAAACGGGTAAATTCCTACGTTCGATTACGTGAAATGCTACGTACGAATTTGAAAAATGATGAATGTTCGTTTATAAGTGATAGTTTATTTTTTAAGTTGGTTTTAAAGGGTGATGTCACCCCTCGAGAGTAGTACGAGTTGACGAGGTTTACACAAAAATTGTGGTTACACACACACACACACACACACACACACACACAAATCGTTTTCTCGCATCTTCGAAAAATTCAACTTTCAGAATTTTCCGAAGAATTAGCTCAAGACATTTTGAACGAAGAATAAAATTGTTGGAACGTGTAATGATACAAATAAAAAAATAAGTGTCATTCTCTTTACCTATGCACTGATACTTAGTATGAATACTAGTACTTTGAATGCTGCTTAAATTAAAAATAAAATAAAATTAAAGAATATCTCACTAATTATATTATTACAATAAATTATAAATAATATATAATATAAAATTATATTATCATCAGATTGGTTTTACTTTTCTCGAATCGTTAAATACAGAAATTCAAGACCTCTTGATAAAAAATCGAAATGTAGAAAAAAAAGGAAGGAAAAAAACTAGCTATTGCTCGATACCAAAAACAACTTTCGTTTCTCACACGAACAAATAGTTCGCAGAAATTTAAACGATACAGTTAAATGACCCGATCTGTGTAACTTTACGGTTCAAATGGTCGGCCGTGGCGATTCGTTGCAGTCAAATTTAATGGATTGGAAAATTCGACGAATGTTCGTTGCAAAAATTATCTCGTCCATGTTTGTTGGGTTTTTCTCTCTCGCCAAGGAGGGCGAGAGATTTGCTGGAAGGACGGCTTGAGAGGAAAGCGGAGAGTAAACTCTCGGTACACGACGCTCGGAGGGAAGTTGAAACGGTCGGTAGTTGCACGTCTAATTAAACGAAAGGTTAACCGGGAAATCGTTCGACGATTGAAAGGCATTGAAATCTTAGCCTGGCCCCGGGCTCGGCCCGGCAGAGGGATCTCGACGCGTCGAACGATCCTAAACGAGGTCGAAAATTCGACTTAACGACTATCTCGGGGCACTTGGTGAAAAGGATCCGTGAAGTAGCAAGTAATGATTCTCAGAAAGTTCGGGCGTCAACCCGCGTTGCCTCGCCGCGAAACTTTCCGCGATTATCTAACTTCGAACTCGAAGCGATTCCTTATCTAACTCCAACGTCCTTCGACGTGCTTGATAATGTAAAATGACCAACTGTCTTTGGGTTGGCGCCAAGAGTCGGTGACGAGAGAAAAAAGAAAAAAAAAAAAAAAGAAAAGAAGGAGAGAGCATCGAAGGAAAGGAGGAAAGTAATTCTGTAATAGCCCGGCCAGCGAAATTAACGATCGCGAATTCTTGGAAGTTCTCGCGTGTCAATGGCACGTTGATCAGCCCGATTGAACGCGAGAGCTCTTTATTGGCAGGCTCGAAAAAACTTCCACGTCCGACGATCGCGAAGCAATTTAAGTTCAACGGAAAAATCCATTTCGCTGACGAGAAGAGGTGGAAAGGGGGAGGGGGGAAGGGGGAGGGGGAAGAAGAATGCGGACGCGGCGGCGCGTGAAAAATATTAACTAATTTATAATATCGCGGGGATTTAATAACCTACGGCGACGTGGACCTCGCGGCCCACTGTCCATTACAGCGTTCGGAACAGCCTCGTTAATACAAAAGGAGGCTCTTACGGCCCTTATCGTTGGCCCTCTGCCATCGCCGGAAGTGGCCGCTGCTTCAGCGACGCCGCTCTGATATATCGGCACCCTCGACCACCTCGAGCGAGACGACAGCTACGACGACGCTTTCGTTGGTGTTTTTTTCCATCGGGAGTGGACGATTCTTCGCGAAATGGTAATTACCGTTTTGCTGCGCTCGCGAATCGACTGTAGCGACGTGCGTATTTTTTTTTACTGTTTTTCTTTTTTTTTTTTTAACAGCGAGTTCAACAGATTTAAAGCGAAGAAAGAAGAAAGTATTTCTGCCTTAGTTAGTAATCGAAGCAAACGGTCGTTGTAAAAATCTTGTTACACATTAATATTAATAGATGGTCGTTGTTGTAACTTTTTTTTTTTCTAAATCTCGCAGTATATTTGTTTAAAGGAGTAAATATATTTATATATTTAAAGAGATCTGGTGTTATCTCCGCGATGTAGCAATTCGTGAAGACAAAATATATTTTGTAAAGAAATCAATTGGGGGGAAATGAGGAACAGTTTTTTTCAAAACTTTTCGCGCGTTTTGGTTTCGTTAGTTCCGCAACGCTTGGCAGTCGCGAAAGTTGGAGATCGATCGTTGACCACCGACGATGATTTCGTTTGCCGCTGGCCTTCGTGCGCAGGTATTTTTCTCCGTTTATTTGTCTCTCCTTTTTTTTTCTTTGTTCCATTTTTCGCGAAATTTTTAATCCCTCGCGTTACGTACTGATTCGCGGAACGTTGTGTTTTATATATTCATACAGGCTGTCCCATTTCGATCTACAAATGCAATTATAAATTCCGAAATTGTTCGTCATTTAAAAAATATTTCGAATACGTTCTTTTTCTGTATCGAGGGGACAGTAATTTGGTCAACACTTACAGTTAGCTTGTCTCTAGATAGACGCGCATAGGAGATATAAGTTTACTATTATTTTAGTAAATTTACTATTATTTTTTCTATTTACTGTTATTTACTATTACTATTTATTATTATTTACTATTTACTATTTACTATTATTTACTATTATTTTTTCAAGTGTAATTGTGTAATTTTTTTTTACATCAGCCGACGCAGCAGATCATTTTCTGTAAAAGTATATAGAAAAGCTACTGATTCGGAAGATACTTTAATTTTATAAAAGAACGTTAGTTTTATAGAAGAACGTTAATTTTATAAAATCTATCATGTGAGGGACGAGAAATGACAAGAACAGTATTCTTGTATTCATACCTCGAAATCGAGTACCGTCTTGATGTGCTTCGCGCAACTAATGGTGCCCATATAAAGGTGTATTAAACGAGGCAAAAAAAAAAAGAAAAAAGAAAACTTAAATATATACGTCTCGTTTTGTAATAATTTCCACTTATCTGTCTTTTCGTTTGCCTTCGTAATAAAATAATAAATTTTTGAAATTATAAAGAGACTTCATCGACACACCGTTTGCTGATAGTTTACGATAGCTCCGTCGTGGCAATGTTTTTTCGGGCGAGGTTTCTTTTCGTTTCATCCCGAGGGGCACTTTGATATTAAACATTCTCCGGGGGGGAAAAAAATGTGCAAAAGCGCCCAGGCACTTTAATATATAGCGTCGAAGAGCAGAGGCTCTCCTACTTTGGCGGAGAAGGGTGCTCGACGACGACGACTACGGCCGGACTTAATCCGGCGGACGGGATCGCGTTGTTTCAGAATTCGTTCTAATACGCGCCGCGAGGATTGGCCTTTTCCTTTTGCCAAACAACGCCGGCGAAAGAGAGGAAAAAGAAATGGGATTCGCCGCTCTTTCCGACCTCGGCCTCTTGCCACCGCTGCTCGCTCCAGCAAACATCCCGCAGTTCTCCCTCCTCGTGATCCTCGGGCGAAAAAGTTCAAACAGAAATGTCGCTCGATAGCGTGGCCCCAAGGAATTTCGCGACCAACGAAATTTATTAACAACAGCCGTCGCCAGTTTTTTGCCAGCGCGAATTTTTTCGCGAAAGTTCTCCGCGTATGTACGCGCGCGCGCGCTGTGTGCACGGGATGGGACCGCGTATTTCGCGAAACGTTATTTGCTCGCTGTCAGGCACTGGCAAACAAACGCGTATTTGCCCGTTCATTACATTCATTCGACGACAGCCCGTTTTCGACATCGACCTATATGCTTTTTTACGTGTTTATTCGCGACTACGGCTGATTAATTTCCTAGCGACCGCTTGGCTTCAAGAAGTTCTAGTTCGAGCCAGCGTTATTAAACAAAACTCCAGCAGGAGGCTCCAGAGTTTTCAGGTTATTGGCTGACGAGTGACGAGTCACGTGTTGAGGAATGATTTCACGTTGAGGAACTTCTCATAAATTGTCGCGAACCGTGAAAACTCGTGTCATTCCTTTGGCAATTTTTCCAACTGCGACTTACAATATTTCGTAGTTCACGGTAGCACTTTTTGCAAATTACATTCATTGCAAATGGCTTATTACGGTTGCTACGATACTTTTTAGGCGTACACTGTGTCATATCAAACATTGTTGGATAGTTATTTTCTTACACCTAGAAAGTGTTCAGAAACAGTTATCAACGTTTTGTGGATAAAAGGACACGAGCTTGTACAACCGTGTTATTATTTTGTCATTATAAAACTCTTGTGGCTCTCTGGAGTTACAGCCTCTCAACATCTATTTATGAACGTGTTTCAGATTCAGCGTGTCAAATTAGGTGTTTTTAAACATTCTTCCGCATCCCTCGAGTACAAACCACTTGTTGTTAGAGAATTTCCAACTATGCCCTCCCATAAATTTCAATTAGTTTCGAGCGCGAGGAGTTGATTATTTAAAATTGACTTTATTTATCGTTGGCCTTCATACTTTTATTTCTGCAGTTGAAAACGTGCATCTGTTTACCAGACGCTGGCTATAGTAATTATTTAGCTGATTATAGTAATTATTCCTTTGCCGCTGATTTGACTGCTTCAGACGTCGGTGGTTTCGTTAGCTACTGGTGTTTTAGATTCAGTTGCAAGTTCATCTTTCTCCGCTTCTTCAAGCCTTGGAACTGCTCGAGTCAAAAATTTTCTTTTCTACATAGTGTTCTACTCATCCATGTGAAGAAACCATAGGTGGCAGCCTGATAGTTCTCTCGAGAAATGGCCTAAAAGTTTCTTCATCATTTAACACTGCGAACGCGTGCGTTCTGACAGCGACTTTATGGTTCTGGACGCGTGAACGTAATGTTTATATTTCGAATAACGTTAACAGTTTGTTTTGTCACTCGATTAATTAGACTCACACCGACGCTACAACTGTAATAAATCAAATCCAAGTGAAATATGATACGAAAATTACGTGAAATAGACACGCACGCGTCTACAACCATAAAGTCGCTGTTAGAACGCACGCGTCTACAACCATAAAGTCGCTGTTAGAACGCACGCGTTCGCGGTGTCACCTGTGGTTCCTCTGGAAAAGTTTCACTTTCGTGACTCAGAGTGGAATACGATCCAAGAAAAAAAAAAAAAAGAAAAATATTTTGACCTTGAAATTCGAGATCGAGATCAATTCTACGCCTGGTTCTTTACCCTTGTGTCCCCGTCAAATCGAAGGTAGAACTTTTCTTTCCAGCAAGCACACAAATCCAAATACATACCCAATACGCAACAAGGAAAACAATTTTCAACTTTGAAATTTATGGTTCATTCACATGTATCGTACGTTTCCATCAAATGGAAGGTGTATTCATCTTGTAAATAGCCGCGGACGAACTTTTCTTCCCTGAACAGAGCAAACTCACTGTTCCCAGACTGTCGAACGACGATCAACGAACGATCGATCGGTATTTTGTCGGCTGAGAGAGCCGTGTGCTCTCGTTTCAAAATTCTCGCCAATATGGTTCCTCGATCGTAATCGTTGTCCCAAATTGCACGCAAGCGGCTTCGCAAATAGCTCGAACTATCTCTGCTATCGATTTGAAATTCGACGGAGGGTTGAGGGGAGGAGGAGGAGGAGGAGGGGGGAGGGAGAGGGGGAATAGGACGTCCCGGAAGGGTAATTAGTTTATTTTCGCAGGAGAGCGCGGTGTGACCCGGTTAGGCGGAATTTCCTCGGTGAATCGTTGACCGGTGTGTATAATATTACGTCACAGGTTGTTAACCGAGATTGCGAGATGCTCGCTCGGTCGCTGGCGGTTAAGTCGAACCCACGCGAACCTACCCCTCTCTTCGAGAATTAATCGGCGAACCTTTCGATCTTTCGTCCGACCCCGATGTGTACGTAGGGAATTTCTATTCGCTCGTTGCGGCCGCGTTTAGTAGTGTTGCTCGAAACGAGCGTCGAGTCTGCAGTGGTTCTGGCATTTGCAGCTCGAAACAGCTTCAAGCTGTAAAAGCTGAAGTTCTCGACGTTCGAATCTTGAAATTCGGTGGCTCGAACTTTCTGAATTGTACACTGCAATATTCTGTTAGAACATGGCGACTCTTTGCGAGCCACAGGGGAAGAGTTTCTTCTTCGAAGCCCGAATTAAAAATATTTTCGTATTGATTTCTTTTTTTTTTTTTCTGAATAAAATATGGTAAAGTTACAGAGTTGTCACACGTTTGAAACAGAGAGGTTGTGGAAAATGGACAAAGTTAAAAAATTAAACCAAACGCGTGTGATAATGGAAAGTTATGGATAACCTGTATGAAAAGAGGTCGTGGAAAAGTATTTTTCCATTAATAGACAAAGTTAAAAAATTGAACCGAATATGTGTACATGCGTATAACATTGAAAAAATTAAACCAAACGTGTATATATATTTATACATGTGTATAATAGTGGGAAGCTATAAATAACTAACGCATGTATGAAAAGTAGGAAACTGACATATGTTTTATACTTGTATTTATTCTTATATTTATATAATTTTTATAAATTAATTATAAATTTACAAATATAAATATATATATATGTATATTATAAAATTTTATTTATTAATACTTTATATTTTAATTTGTCATAAATAAATTTATACTTTATTTTAAAGTAAAATTAATTTATAACATGTGGAAAATTGACGAAGTTTAAAAGATTAAACCAAACATGTGTAATAATGGAAAGTATTTTTTCATCAGTTGACGAAGCTAAAACATTGAACCGAGTATGTATAGTAGTACGAAAGCTCGTATGGAGGAAGAAGTTTGACAGGCTGCTAAATGTCACATGTATATTGATGATAGTGGCATATTACTCACGGAATCAACCTTAAGAGCATCGAGAGCTAAAGTCTTGAAGCTTTGAAAGCTTGAGCGTCGTATAATATTAAAGACTTCAAAGCCTTTAAGATTGAGCCTTGAACCTTTGAAAACTCTGTTTTGTACATCGCTAGTTGCGTTAATTTTACTAACTCTTCAGCAACGATCGACGTCAAACTGAATTTTTTCATTTATTTCATATATTAAATTTGCTCTCTTTCTCGCATCGCGAAACAGTTACCACAGTTGCATCGCGAATAAATTTTATATGATTTCGTACGAAAAGATACAAGACGACGAGCGAAAGATGTGTGTTTCAGAAAAATCTGATTGTAGATAGATAGATAGATAGATGAAATTTTAGAAACATCTGATTTCTAAATTCGAAACGATATTATCGTTTATCATTTAATTCGTGACAGAATCACAGACAGAGAGCTTTGATTCTATTTAATTACTCTGCGGATGCGATTTCGTTTCATTTGTATCGCGATACTGAGCGTCAAAAGAAACAAATAATGTTTCGAATGGACAGAGGTTCGAGACTTTTCGAAAATTCTGTCACCTACGACAGTTTAACTGTTAGTGCGACGATTGTTTGAATTTCTGCGTAAAGAAAACCATTCTCTTCTTCTTTTTTTTTTCTTTTGCAACGCAATTCGTTTGAGACATGCCAACTATAAATATCGAGTTGTGTTACACAAAACAGCGACACTCTCCACGCGTGAGCAATAACAGTATCGTTTGAAATATCGTTTAACAGTAAATAATAGTAATTGTACGTTATGGTTTCACGTCGACGATCGTCGAGCAGTCACTAGATAGTAACGCGTTTATAGATTCGCAAAACGTAGAAACATGACCGCTCGTTCGAGTCAAAAGTGGATGGAAAGTTAAAGCTTGATTGAAATGTGAAATTTTCGAAAACGAAAGAAAAGCAGATCCAAGCGAATTTAATCCTCCCTTAGTCCGTTTTTCTGTTCCATCTTGTTCAATTTCGTACATTTTCTTTTATAAAGTATGTATAAAACGTAGTATGAAAGATCACGATATGAAACTGAACATATACGTCGATGGTACGCAACTGTATAGAAATTTAAATTATTTATCGATGACAAAAGAATTTAATTATTTATTAATGTTGCAAGCATTACGTTTTTACCACTGTGCCGAAAATTAAACATTGAAACGTCAGAACAGGTTGAACACGCGATTGTATAGAAATTCAATCTATCCAATGTCAATAAATTTCCAAATTTAATTATTTTACTAGTATTTTTTATGACCGCGCCAATTCGATGCCAGGGGGGGCAAATTGAATTGGGGGAAAATGAAGAACGAATGACGGGGTTGAAATTTCGAGGCAAACTGATCGAAGTGTATTCGGGCTAATTTAAAATATAAACGTCCGTTTGGATTAATAGAATAATTAATAGAAGATCGAAACTGAATTGAAAATTTTGAAAAATAAAACCGATCGACGTGTCTGGATTGATTTTCGCGAAAAATATAAATGTCTGCTCTCGTCGAGAAACTCTTGCCCGTCCCTCGTCGTTAATTTCACATAATTTTCTTCCTCTGAAACGTGTATAAAGTTGTCGAGATCACGATGCAAAGTTACGTTACACGCGATTGAATAGAAATTTAATCCGTCAAGTTTAATTTCGTCAGTTGTCAAATTTAATTAATATCAAAATTAATTTCATTAATTTTTTTACGACTGTGTCAATTTGATAAATTTGGTAAAATTAAATTGGGAAAATGAAGAACAAGGACGAGGGTCGAAACCGACCGATCGATGATAGCGTTGAAGCTAATTTTCGCAAAACGCGACCGTCCAATTTCGGTCGAATTGATGAAAGCTCGAAGCCGATTGAATTGAAAATTTCCAACGGGGCGGTGGGAGGGAAAGAAGGAAAGAAGGGGAAACGAATATTTCTAATAACTCTCGCAGCGCACTGAAATATCGACGAAACGATTTCGGGTTAACGATCTAATATACGGTTAGCTGCTAATACGGTTTAAAACACAGTCTATATATATATATATATATATATATTTAACCGGGCATTCTACTTGGCTGTTCCATTCTCGCTAATTTATCATTTCATCTCCGCTCAGCCGGCTCATCGTCGTTCCATCAGCCGCCGGCCGTCGATTGAGCGAGCGGAATTTAAATTACCCGTATAATCCTCGCGCTCGCATATCGCGGGCTCATTAAAATTACACCGGCCAGATTTATTTCCCGCACGTTTGACGGATCGCCTCCCGATCAACCTCGGACGCTCGCGATAATTACGAATTCAAACATTTCGACGTGTTACGAGTCGGTTGTTCCGACTCGTGAAATTTTAACTCCACTCCCTCCCCACTCCACTGAGCCGCGATATCACGCGTTACGCGATTGTTTGTTGCAACGAATGAAAGCGGCGCGCCGGTTGATGAAAGTTGAGTTGCTCGAACTTGGACTGCTGAAGGTAGAAAATCGTCGAATCGGCGCACGCACGACGAACGAAACCGTCAGCTGAAACTGATGCTCGAGCGGACTCGAGTGCAGGCGTTTTCGAGGAAACGAAAAACGAACAAAATAAAGGGAGGGGGGAAGAGAGAAGAGAAGGAAAGATAAAGGGAAAGGGAAAAAGAAGGAAATGGGGCGGACGGTTCGCAAATAACAGGCGGGAAAAGCGCGGTTGATGGTCGAGGGTGAAGCGTGAACGAGGCTGTCACATTCGCAACAAGGGGCGAAAAGTCAGTGGGGTCGATCTCTCGGGGAGGGCGCGACTAAGCGTTCGGGTCTAAAAGCCACAGCTCGGGCCTTTTGATCGCCAGGCTATTTTCTTCCGGTGGCAGATCGCTCGGCGTTCCGCGCCACCGATTTTCCAGGTGAATTTACCGCTCGAAATCAGCGGTTTCCTCGGAGGAATGGACGACGCAGACGAGCGTAGGCGCGAGGTGGGAGGGATCGAGGCCGGCAATTAAGTTAGCAGCAGATTCCAGCAGCTCTGGAGTACCGAAGTTTCATAACCGGTATGCACGGTTGCACCGTCCGGTGAATCTGTTGGATTCGTGGCTGTCCGGCTGGACCGAGAGGCACGTCGACCGTGCCGGATCTCGTAATTTCGCCGATACGCTGGTCCGGGGCGCGCGGGCAATTTAAATCGTCCCGGAGACCAACCGGCACAGTTTCTATCGCCACGAGCGGCCAACTTTACGAGAGGATAACGTTATACGTGAGACGAAACTGGGATCGCGCGTTCAAAGGTTCGTTGCGTTCTTCGAGATCGCGGTAATATTATTTTTTTTTCATCAAATTTTCGTTGTTCGACGCGACTTTCTTCTCGTGGTGGGGTTGGGCTAAATTCTGGCAAAATATCGGGCACCTTTGTTTCTTCTACGAGGGAATTTATCACTCGTTTGCTTTATGATCGTATTCACCTTTCTGCAAATCGAATTCATTTTCGAGTCGAGTTTCATGATATTTGTTTCAGTTTAACAATTTCTTGAAGACCACCAACGAAACAAATACACTGTCGACGAATTATAACGCTCGGGCAGTCAGCCGGTGTGTTAAAAGTTACCCCGTTACACCGTCGTACACAGAAATACACGCGTGTACGAAAACCACGTCGCTCGAATCATCAGCGCGAGTAATTAAAGCGAATTCGTCGGATTCGTCGGGAATCTCCGACGGCGTCCGACTACAAAGAGAATTAATTCGGACAAGATGGATCGTAATTCCCGGAAAGCGTTCTCCCTCGGTGACGGAGGGAGTTGAAGGAGGAGGAAGGAGGGCGAGATGTTCGTGGCCGCGCGAGGACGTGCACGAAAGGACGAGAGGATGAGAGAGCGAGAGAAGGCCAAGAGCGCGGTACGACGTTCCCGGACGTTCGGTCGTAAAGCTGCGCGTATCCGGTGTGCCCGGTGCACACGGACGTGGGTCCTTGCCACGCGTAGCTACATCGGATTACCAGCGGAGTTCCGATGCGTTCGGTGTCGGGATTTGTCGAAGTCCCGCCAACACACGGATTCGGCCCACGGCTTGTAATATGGGCGCGCATATCGCAGGTTTCACGGGTCGACTGTCAAACCGTACTAGCTCAAGGGTTTCCTCTGTCCCCCAGCCGGCTCCTCCTCGGTTTCTGTCCCACCCCCTATTTCCTCTCTTGGTGACCAGCGTTATTACGGTTGTTCGACCGATACTCGGTTGCACTTTGGTTCTCACCGCCGCGGTTCTCCACGGCTTCGATTCTTTACGGCTTCTCTTCGTGGCCGAGGACTACCCCCGTTGGTCGACGAGCTTCCTCTCGGGCTTTCGAGTTTTAGGCGCTGATTTCTCCAAGAAATGGCAACTTTAATGACGTGCCAAAAATTGCAACATTTCCTCAGTAGATGTTTCAAGTACATTTCAGTATAACCCGGGCGAAATAAACAATAAATGTATTACTTCTTAATAATTTCAATCATACCGACGAGTACAGGAAGAAAGCGGCGAATTATATACGGTTTTGGTCACTCGTTATGGTCCGCAATCAGCTGCCAGCGCAAGTGATTAAAATGCAGTCATTTGTAATTGTAACGCGAGGAACTGAAAAAATATCTCTTATATAAACTATCTCTCGCGCTGGAATGGCGTGCCACTTCGAGAATTTCTTTGTTCAAAAATTGCAAAATTTCCCCAGTTTCAAGTATATTTAAGTATAATAAATTTCTTAATTCTCAATAATTTCTATCTGGTGATATCATATCGACGAGTTCAAAAAGAAAGCGACGAATTGTTGTGTACGGTTTTGGTCACTCGTTATGGTCCGCAATCGGTTGCCAGGCGCGAGTGGTTAACCTCTTACGTTGAAATGACGCAAGTCGAGAATTTTTTCTCATAAAATTGCAATATTTTCTCAGTTTTAAGTATATTTAAGTATAATAAATTTCTTAATTCTCAATAATTTCTATCTGGTGGTGTCATATCGACGAGTTCAAGAAGAAAGCGACGAATTGTTGTGTACGATTTTGGTCACTCGTTATGGTCCGCAATCGGTTGTCAGGCGCGAGTGGTTAACCTCTTGCGCTGCAACGACGTGCCACGCACGTCGAAAATTTTTTTGTCCCAAAAATTAGAAAATTTTCTCAGTTTCAACTTACATTTAAGTATAATCCGGGCGAAACAAGTAATAGATTTATTACTATTCTCAATAATTTCTATCCAGTGATATCGTGCCAACGAGTTCAAAAAGAAAGCGACGAATTGTTGTATACGGTTTTGGTCACTCGTTATGGTCCGCGATCAGTTGCCAACGCAAGTGGTTAATTAGAATCTCAGTCTCGGTGATTGCGCGAGACGACGGTTTATTTCGCGAGGAAATTCTTCGTGCACGATGAAACGTCGAGGATACTGCGTTCGATCTGTCGAGGAGCAACTTTATTTGCAATTCTTGTCAATTAATTTACATCGTCAAATTCTGTTTTTTTTTTTTTTTATTTTCTCTGGAATCCTATCTTCAAGTGTGGTTATAAGAAATAAACATTTCGAGGATTGTACAGTTTGAAGTTGTTTGATTGCAGTTAGCTTGAGGTATTTGTAGGATTGTAACGAACAATTGCTTGGTAATCAATTGCAGATCTTTATGAATAGATTACGGAGCTTTGTGCATTTTAAAATTTTGTTGGAGGAATGGAAACTAAATATAGAAATGGATTTTATCCATTACGTGAATATTATAATAAATCCTACGCTATTAAATAGTTTGTATATTTTTCCATTTTTTTTTCAGCTTCTAATTTTTTATATGTGTACACAAAATAGCCGCGGTGTATTAATGAGTTAATAAACGAAGTGATTAAGAAATTGTACAATTCTGATACTAAGACACACTCTGATGTTGAAATAGTTTTAACAGCAGTCATTTATCGCGAACGAAAGAAAAGTTCGTTTTCACGCAACGCCGCTTATCCTTAACCTCGATCTAGTGCAGGTTCAATCACTCTTATTCCTGTCTCTACCGAACATTCAATATTCACGTGTACTCTGCACATTAGCATCCATCCACAGTGAAGAGCATAATTGCATCAATGACAATGAAAAATTGTCCATAATTTAAACTGATATAACTTCGTAAAAAAGAATCATATAACGATCCACTTGATCTCATTTTAAACCGATTCACTCTGTGTGTGTCGTGAGTTCTTTTCGAAGATAATTTTACGTCATATATCGAACGAGAAAGTGAGGATATTTTTTTCCTCGAAAATTGTAGAAATTCAAATATAAAAATGCGCATAAAAATGTATAAAAATATTTTTTCTAAAATTACTAGAGTCATGTATATGGTGTTGAAAATTGAAATTTTTTTCTTCACATTCTTGACATTTTTTTCTTCAAGGAGCCGTTGAAACTTGTTGCACGATTGTTTTTAATCATTTTGTTGAACTTTTCACATTAAAATTAGACGGTGAAATTTTTGGTGACGATATTTCTTGAATTTTCAACGTTCAGTAAAATAGTAAAAAAATGAAATCGTACCATAAGTATTAATGGGAGATTTCAGTCTTCAAAATGATCGTGGATTTAGAGACGAAAAACTTTTTTCAACATTTTTTTGCGCACGTTTTGAATTTTTATAAATCCTCACTTTTTCACTCGTTGTATTACATAATAAAACCATCTTCGGAGAGAATAAGCGTCAAATTAGAGGTTATTTCAGGCTTCGAGACCAGATCTAGTGGATCGTTGTACAATCCTTTTTCTATGAAGTATTGCATCAGTTTCAATTATCGACAATTTTTCATTAGTATAAACTATGCTCTGTATACAGCGTGTCTTAAATGTCAAAATTAAGAAGAAAATGTCCTTTAGAGATTTACTCGAAATTTGCTCGTAGTTTGGAGAAAGAAGGAACGAAAAGGTTTTCGCTTTTCCATTTATTGATATCATCCACATCATCTATTTAACGAAGGATCTATTGTTCAAAGGATCGGTCATTTTCAGCAACGCAGACATTGTCTGATTGTCAGCTAGACATTGTCATAGTGACGTTTGGTGCGCTTTAGCTACGATTTAGACTCTCAGTTACTCTCTCGAGCGGACTGGAATCGAACAATGAATTCACCAAACAAGGGACGAAAAAGATTAATTAACATTCGAAACTTTTCGCGAATGATTTCGAAAAGTTTTCCTTGAAAAATGGATCAAATCTCTAAAGCAGATTTTCCCTTAGTTTGTTCCTTGTTTCCTTAATTCATCGGTCGTTACCTCGTAAATTCAAAACACCCTGCATAATGTAATCGTAACTCGTGGATCATTTCGAATCCTTTCGCTCGATCGCGAGCCAATCTCATTATCACGTCTCGTAAACAGATTTCTCGCTACGGGTATTAGCTCTCCGGGCAGTCGCGCCACGGACGATGCAAAGCACCGCGGGCGTTTTCACTCGCGAAGCCACGAGTGTATCGTCGCCGGCTAATTTTGATAGCGTGCTCGTGGTAATTAAGCCGGCGCGCGACGCGCCGCTCTCAAGAGTCGACGATTTTGAATGAGCCGGGCCGTGCCGCTTTCGTGCCCGGAAATGCCAACTGGCTCCAACCGGCGAACGTCGTTACAAGGACATTAACCAGCCAGCTTCACCCTGTTTTGCGTTTCACCCTGCCTTCTTTTCTCCTTTCTCTCTCTCTCTCTCTCTTCTTCCAACGCGACGCCAGAGACGAAATTGCTGCGCTAACGTGATTGTTTCCGCAAATCACAGCTTTGGCTTTTCCGTTCCTCGCGATCAATTCACTTTTGACACTTCCAACTCCTTGACAACGACAGACTTTGATACGTGATCGCGCATAGTGCAGGAGTTCGATAGCGCAATTGCCTACGCTAACACTCGTCGGTGTGCATTTTGTTAGAGAGTATGATTGAAATAATATCAAAACACTGGTTGAACCAATATTATTTATTTATTCGTGTTCTGTATCGAATTGTTGATATTTAACAGTGACTTTAAACTTCATGTTGGTAATAATCTATTAAGCCATGGTGCGAAATATGAATCGATACGTAATTCTACGTCACGTTTCATGTATTCGCGATGCATCTCCCTTCTTCTGTTATGTTTTATGATTAATTTGTTACCACATCTTTTCATTTCAAGGTTTTTACTGAAATGAAATGTGACTGTAAGATAAATAACGTTTGAATAATATACTGACTGACGGAAGATTACGATCCAACTATCTGCTGCAATTATTGTCAATAAAATTTACACGAAATAATGTAAATAATAATACGTGAAATAACTATAACTAAAATAATAATGTTTAAATAATATATGACTGATGGAAGAAGTAATTGTTGAATTAGAATTCACATACATTCCAACTGAGATTTGCTGCAATTATCGTCAATAAAATTTACATGAAATAATGTAAATAATAATGCGTGAAATAACTATAACTAAAATAATCATGTTTAAATAATATATGACTGAATGATGGAAGAAGTGATTGTTGAATTAGAATTCACTAACGTTTGATACAATATTTTTTTTGTTGCAATTATTATCAATAACATTTGGACGTCGTATAGGCGCCTTTAATTTGATTCGAGCAATGTATAGTGAGCGCCTACGAGGAGTAGTTCCAGCGAGCTGAAGTAAGTTGAGCGTCCATAAGTGCCAACAGTAATTAGGGGCTTTATTGAAAATGCGAGGTGAAACCCTTGCGATGCTTTGAATTGTGAACGATTGTTTAGATTGTTACCTAATTATTATAATTATAATATTCTTACACTTAATAATTTTATATATTTCTGGATCAACAAATCCTATTCATTCAAAAAATAATATTTACAAAATTATTTTTTATCCATATTTTATAATTACAATTATTTTCATTTTCTTAATTTTTATATATATTGATTCACAAAATCCTTATGTATTAAGAGATCCAGATAATTTTGGAATAGCAAATCCCGCCTTGATTTCGAAAATATCGCGTTCACAATGTCCGCGCGATGTGAAATTAACCTACATCATTAAAGTTCAATGTTGCGGCGATTGTACCGTGCCAAGCTCTTTCTTTCTTTTCATATTGAGAGCGAATCTCAGAGATTCGCTTAATACTTGTCGACTGTTATGTCTTGCGTGTTGGTTTTCGAATTTTTATGAAACCACGAGAAATCTAAATATTCACGCGTTCAAAGTTTCAAAACGCACGCGGGAATTGAACTTTGCACGCGGGAGTTTCAAAATTTTCGCAACGCGAGAGAGGCGCGACGAAAGTAAATTCTATCCTGATCGATCGTGACCTGACGGCCCGTTTCGTTCGATTCATTAAAATTTACATTCAAATTCCCTATTCTCCCATCCTCCCTTCTTACATTCAGATTCTATTTTCTTCGGTCGCACGACAGAAACAGTGTCCACAAAATTTGCAAAATGTGTTTAATTACGATTAATCGTCGCTTGCTCCATCGAAGGACACGAAACTCGTTTGAAAATGGTCGCCAGGGACTTGTTGCATTGTCGAATGTCGTTGAACCATACGCGCCCCCTCCCGACGCTTTTTCTCTTCTTTTTTCAACCTTTTTTTTCTTTTTTCTTTTTTTTCTTTTTTTTCTTTTCATCGCGATGAATTTGCAACATCGCGTGTCCGGTGAGCGATTACTGTTGAAAAAAGAAAGAAGGGAAAAAGAAAAATTGACCTTACCGAAGGCTCTCTCATATTTTTCGCCGGGGGGAACGAAATACAAGCGCCAAAATTCCCCCGTTTATTTTTCGATCGCGATGGAAGTTTCATCGACGCCAAAAAGCGACCCCGCACTCGAAATACGTGTACCAGTGGTTCTCTCTCCCTCCCTCCCTCTCCCTCTCTCTCTCTCTCTTTTTTCCCTCCGCCTGCTGGTTTTTGCCATGTTAATACTTTGGACAGCACGGAAAGTTTACGAGAGCGTTAAAAAATAGCGAGCGTCGTTCGCCGTCGGGCTTTTTCCAGACTTTCGAAATCGCACGAATTGCGAATTGCCAGTTGGAAACTGGGGGCGGGTTCATGTATTTTTGAAACGACGTTCGCTGTTTGTCACGGGAATTTGTACTCTCTCTCTCTCTCCTCTCACTCCGATTCATTCCCCCCTCCCCCTCCTCTTCTATCTTGCTTTTCCTGTTTCGCGTCTATTTATGAAGTGCAAACACGTGATACCTTTGTTTGCCGCGTTTCATAAAGAGTTTCTCTCCCCCCCTTCCAACGCCCCTGGTTTCTTTGTTTGTCAACGTCGGCGGGCAAAGCTTGCGCGCCGCGTCAGCTTCACGGGAATCGATCGCGTCTTTTCCTTTCTTCCCGGCTCGACGGAGCCGTGACTCCTTTATTTACATTTGCCTCCTCTCTCCAAAAACTGCGCATCATCCCCGGAACACGAAACCACCGACGAGCACGGCCTTCCTCCGTGGCCGAGGCACATATCGCCGCATTGTCCGTGGAAATGCCGCGACTAATTTCTTTTACTCGTCTGGGTTTTCGAAAAGCGTCGAAAAATTGTTTCGGATTTACCCGCGAGGTTTTCACTGTTCAGCTGTGCAATAAATTCGTTCGCACTGTCAGTGTCAGTGTGTGTGTGTGTGTGTGTGTTGAAAGAATCAAGTAACTTTGAAAGTCTCGTCTTCTCATCAAAGAATTCCACGTGTTTCTAAATTTCAGATTGAATCATGCAACTGTCACTGTGTAATTCTCATCTTTCTACAAATATAGATCGATCGCTCATCAATTACAAGTCCAATGTTCTCTGTAATGATAATTGATTCTTTCAACACTTTTTTAAATATTGAAAGAACAAAAATAATATAATTTGAAATAAATAAACATCGAAAGAATAAAAATGATGTGATTTAAAATAAATAAATATCGAAAGACTAAAAATATTATAATTTAAAATAAACAAACATTGAAAGCGTAAAAAAAATATTTTGCTACATTTGAAATATTTACAGCGTTCGTTTTTCCTTTCTATTTACAACTATAAGCAACTGTTCCTTCATTCGCCTGGATGGATTATGTATTTTCAAAAACGTAATACCAAGAGGCGAACGAATTCATTATGCAGTCGAATACGTTGTATTGCAATGTGATATACGATACAATATATAATACGTTATACAACGTTGCACGATATATTACACAATCAAATCTTCTAAAGAGGCAAAAGTCCGCATGGAAAAATTCACTTCGCGTTTAAAATTCAAAGATGGTGCCGGATCGTCGCTGCATCGTTGATTTTATCGTTAATAAACCCGCGATACGGACGGCTTTATTAGGTAGTATTTATTCACCGTCTAAACGTTGCATTATTCAGCGGAACGCTCCCTCTTTCCTCGTTGCTTTTCTTTCCGCCTTTCCATCCACTTTCTGGATCTAAGAACAAGCGAGAAGCACTTGGCTCGATCCTTCCTGTTTGGGATTATGCTTTTTCCTTCAACCCTCCCTTCCTTTCTCTTTTACGTCGCCGTTTCTTCTGCTTCAGCCTCTGCTTGCTCGATCATAACGATCTCTCACTCTCTCTCTGAAACTTAAATAATATGTAAGTCTGTAGTATGTCCCAAAATTTAAAGTGAAAATCGATCGTTGTTGTGCAAAAATTTAAAGTTGCCCGAGAATTTTCTGCCACTGTCGCGTGTATATGCTGTACTACTTATGACATGGATGTCAAATTAGGAAATAACAAAGATTTTTTATACATCTTTCGCATCCCCCACCTGTGGACCATTTAGAGAATTTAGGCTACGTCAAAAACCAAGGATTTTTTTTGTATCGTACAGCCAACAGAATGGCCAACCCCTACTTTGAGATCACACCATGTACACTTGCCACCCCTAACACAGTCTTTAGATCCATCTTTGCTTTAAATTATGCAACACCATTCTTTTGATCTTTTTAAACAATGTTATTACTACGTTTTATTATTATTAATTATTATTATTAATACGTTTATATCTGCCACTCCACACGAGTCAGTCTCACGAGACCTATCCCATACTTTCTGATTAATCTTATCATGTTCTCCCTGCTCATTTAACATAAGCATCAGAAAATGTCCAACAAGAAATGTGATTTCTTTGCTCAGTCATATTCAGGTAATGAGATATTCAAGATATTTTATGTTGTACAATTTATTTTATTGATGATTGGATGCAATTTTTTCTATGACAATATACATGTGATTCCTTCCCCGTGGTCCATACCTACAACATTGAGAGACAAAAAATTTCGTCGCTCTTACTCCGACTGCTTCGCCAAAAAGAAACTATCGAGCGGTAACAAAAAATTTTACAGCTATATGGCGACGATTTATTCCCACGTCAGTGGATAGATCCTTCGACGAAGACACGAACAAAGACATCAGTCGACGTCAGTTGAACAGACACGTTAGAAACACGTGATTTCATTTCGTCGGCGTGCACTTTGTTTTCGGGCTGATGGACGCCTGTTGGAACAGCAGATGGTTTAAAAGACCAAGGAGGTCTGCGTCTACGGTGTATTTGCAAAGCAAAGATTCGCGGGCTAGACGTCGCGACGCGTCTTTGTTTTCGCACTTCTCCTACCATGAGGCACACGTCTTTTCCATTGTTCGACCAAGACGTTCTCGTCTTTAGCGGCAGTTTGTCGTTCTCTCGACGAGTTCTTCGATTTGTCGCGAGGAAATAACGTAGCTGTGAGAATTTTGAGGAATTCATACTCACAGTCAGATGAAATTGTTCGAAAATTGACATCTCGTGTAATTACGATGTAGAAATTAATTCAGCGCCCTTGCACTGAGTTTGAGGATTATTAAAATTTCGAAGAACAAAAAAAAAAGAAACAATTTTCCATTGGAATGACAGTCAATAAGTAAATGGCAAAAAAGGCACCGAATTAATTCTTCCCTCACTTCTTTTCTTATTTGTTGCTCCGTTTTCTATTTTTTATCGCTTTACTTCAAGAACTGTATAAATCAATTAATCAATTCTAACAAATGATTTAACACAATATCGCAGAAATAGTTCGAGAAAGGGATATCTCGTGTAATTATGATGTTTAGGTGTAGAAATTAATTCAGTGTCCTTGCACTGAGTTTGAGGATCATTAAAAGTTCGAAGAACAAAAAAAAAAAAAAAAAGAAAAGAGAAAAAAACAATTTTCCATTGGAATGACAGTCAATAAGTAAATGGCAAAAAAGGCACCGAATTAATTCTTCCCTCACTTCTTTCCTTATTTATTGCTCCGTTTTGCTTCTTATCTTTTAACGCTTTACTCCAAGAACTGTATAAATCAATTAATTAATTCTAACGAATAATTTAACACAACATTGCGATGACAATGGCAAAGGAAACTTTCAGTCAGAGGGGAGATTAGAATCTTTTGATATCAAATAAACGTCAACCTCTCTTTTTCCTCTGTCACGGCGAACGTTTTTCGGCGAATTTATTTCGGGAAGCATTCTCTCGTTTCTCTTCTTTCAGGGGGCAAACCCAAGGAAACTGTGGCGTTTCAAGTCCTCGCGTTTCACGTCGGCCTATAGATCGTCCAGAATAAAAACAGGGAGCCATTATCAGGTGATTGATGGAGAGGGCGAAGCTACGAGGGAAAAACGAAAAAAGAAAAAAAAACGATCGGCTCTCTCTCGTGTACGCGACCAGTAGCCTAGCGTTCAAGTAAATACACATTGTTGACTCTCGCTGAGGGATTGTTTTGCGTGGTATTTTTCGAGCCAGACGGCCCACCCCCCAGCACGCGATACTCGATTGCTACTCGATTCGTCGCTTTCGGCTGACTCATTCCGGATTTTCAATCGTCCAGCCTGCGTCAATCGTCTCCCGAACATTTTAATAAACTTTCGCACGTGTCTCACTTACGATCCTCTACGCAAAACTAAAGAGCTAAACACTAATATATTGGAACTGTTGTAATTTTTCGTGAAATTCAAGGTTCAAAGCTCCCCTAATTTCGAGATGCCGTCATTTTTGTTCCAAGATGAGAAATTGAAGCCACTTTTCTTCTCGAAGGTACCATAAATTGCCGTAGTGTGTGAAAACATTGAAAAATTTTTTTTTGTCACTATTGAATCTACAATGGAAGTCTTCTCTTTGTAATGACCTCTTGAAACTTTATATTTTATAGAATATTAAGTTCACTCGACGAAAATTCGACTTTTTTCGACATTATATTCGTTTCTGCCTGAAATAAAATGGCGATGAGAAACTATACGTCAAGTTCTAGGGATTTATTGTGTAGAAGAGGCTCCAATCTAGAAATCTATTGTAGACTGAGTCATGAAGAAAATTGTTTAATGTTCTTATATACTGTGATAATTTATAGCAGAATTTTTCGAGAAGAAAGGTATCTTCACTTCTTTGCCATTTGTTGCACAGTGTGAAAACATCTTGCAATTAGAATAAAATGAATGATGTATTTTGAAAATGAAGCTTTAAAACGAACCGGTTTATCGTAACAATTTAAATATTCAGTATTAAAACATGGATTTCATTCCTCGTTTATATCATGATAATATCGTCTCGGCAATCAATCAAATAATTTCAGACTTTCTTCTTCTTTTGTTTTTGATTATTTTTTGATAGTATTTTTCATATCTGTATGAGGCACACAATTGTTTAATTACTATCGTTTGAATCATAATGATTTATGTAGTTGTTTCATTAAGAATCATATATTCTAGTGTGGAACATCTAATAATCTATTGAACATTATAATTAAAAACAAAATGTTTAAGATTCACTGAAAAAGAGAATATATTGTACGTTCAAAGATCTCTGTGGAGATCATTCTCATTCTCAATCGTGTCACTCGTGTCCTCTGTCTTTACCGAACTTCTGCATTAGGATTAAAGGCAAGTGAAACCAGTCTTATTTATTCTTCTAAAGCTTGGCACTATCGTTCGAGCGGCAAATATTTAGGTCTCAGTTCTTCATGCTGGTACCGTCTCGACAAACTTGTCGAGATCCTCAAGACCCTTAAGATTACGTGGCTAAGTGTCCAAGTGCTCGTAGAGAAAGGGAATATTTTCGTATACGAGTCACGCTGAAAGACACCCACGGAACCCATTGTCATTTCGAATCTTCAAGTATCAAGCCTGTATCACTCACGAACTCTTTAATAAATTTCCTCTATTAAATCGCTCCTGAATTCTTTAATGAACATCCGTATTAAGAGTGAACGAAACGTGTCTCGTTTATTCTTCTAACGTCGAGCTAACATCGTAACATTCTACATTAAAATCCAAATTAGAGTCATTTAAGACTAACAATAAGAAACTGACATATTTTTTAACAAAACAATCTAAATTAGAGTCATCTAAGACTAACAATAAGAAGCTGAAATATCTTTTAAACGATCAACTGTACTGAAAAATGTTTTAGACAAAAGTTAAATGGTCTCGAGAGGAGAATTTTAATTGGTATAATTATTACTTTTTTAATGACTTTCTCGATGCATAGAAGGTGTTCGAAGACCAAGTTTGCCTCTATTTTTTAAGCGAAATCATATATTTTTTAATGCAACAATCGATTCAGCTCGTCGCTCTCTATAAAAAAAAAATGTACTAAACTATTTATATCGAAAAACCATTAGTTCAGGAGATATTTTAATTAAAATATGCAGTGTAATTAAAGTATGTAATGTAATACCTGTAATGTAATTTGGATTTTTATGCTTTTATGGAAAATATACAAAATTGCACAGAATGCGCGTAATGCGAGAAAGTAATATTCGAAGTGCTTTTTATAATATTTGACACGAGAAACAATTTTCCACGCAGGTTCGATTTTTTTTTTTAATAATATTCCCGATTCCAGTATTTTGCATAAAAATCCGCAGTTTAGTAATAATTGATTGGATTACAGTATTATTGTACTGTTAACACATTCGACAATACTGCTAAAATACATTATACAAGTTAACATTATATTTTATAAATGAAAAATTCACGGATAAATAATTTGTAACAATAATTCTTATGGATACATAAAAGTTTACAAAAAAAAATTAGATACAATTAAAAGTTATAGTTTAAATTCAAATTATCAAACAGTAAAGCTCTGAATGCGTACGTGTAGTAAATATAAATTTCTAAATTATGCTTTCGATTTTCTCGAAAAGAAAGTATCTCACAAGAAAGAAAATTTTACTTTACTTTCACTACCTATTTTTGTGGAATAGCCTCTTGTTAATTATTCTTCTCCGTCACAATTAGCTAAATTCAACTTGATAAATTATACTTAATAATTATTACTTGATAAAGTTTCCAACTCGATCTCCTCGAAAACGAGCAAATTTTATTTCTTTCTTCTCGTACTTCTGAAACACTCTGTACGTTGAATGTAAAATACAAATATTTATTGTTCTCGACGGCTCAATGAATCCTCCGCTATAATTTTCGGCTTGGCCAAGATAAATCATTGTTGATTTCACACGACACGTCTCTGATTGTCGGTCAAAGCGAGTCGCCCGGTTTGAAACGTAAAATAGATTATTCAATTATGAAATGGAAATATTCTCATTTTTAAAAATAATATTAATAAAACAAAATTTATTAAAAATTTATGAAAATATGATTAAATTATTATTAATAATAATAAAAAATATAAATATAATTGACACAGATAAAATTATATGAAATTCGAATTATTTTCGTATATTTCTTACAATATTTAAAAGTTAATTAAAATCTAATTAATAAAATCATTGAAAATTCATATAAAATTATCAATTGTTACTAATATACATAATATAATTAGACATAAATATAATAAAAAGAAATTAAATTTTATTACTTTACTTATTAAGTAATAAATAACATATATAATTAATTTAATAATTATATCAGATTAAAACCTTTGCCAATTCTTGCTGATCGCCACTGTCGTCCATCCGGAGGAGCAGAGTTCCTAATCGAGCGATTAATAAATCCCCACTTAACTCTTAACGAATAATCCGCGGCAAGCGTCGAACACCGAGTGAACAAAGTGGTTCGACGGCAGCTCGACAAAGCGGGGGGAGGGGCCACCTCCTCGCCGCGTAATTTAGGGATTCGCCGTGTGTGACGAGGTAACGGCGAATTAACTCGCTCGCTCGATGGCTCCGGTGGCTTGCGCGTCAAATGCAAAACGCGACCGTTCACTCCCTGTTTATGCTCCCCTTCGGCCTTTGTGTGAACATTCTTCGGCAACGGGCGTCATCTTCTTCCTCGCCGCGTGTATTCGTGTATGCGAAATGGATTACCGGCGACGTTTAGGCGGTTAATTTTCCGCCCTCGAAAATCGACTCGCTCGTCGCCCTCCTCTCGAGCTTCACGAACGAAGGAAAGTCGTTCGATCGGCAAAAGGGAACACAGAAGCGAAATTCTGGCCCTCGCGACGAAAGAACGCGTTATTTGGTAGTTTGATAGCAGGTGGGGAGGGGGGGGGGAGGGAAGGGTGAGTTTATGGCGGTTTGTGGCAAGAAACGGTCGACAATCGAGATCGCACGGTATAAATAGAGGACAGTGGGTAATTTAAAGTGGCTGGTAAATTAATCATTCTCTGTTGCATGTTTGAGCACGGTTTCACAGAGGTGTAGCCAGGTAGGCTAGGTAGGCGATCCAAGATTCAAGCGTCCTTTCGCGTTACGTAACACAGGCTGCGTTAATCCTAAGCTCTGGCGCCGGCGACGTAAGTGCGAAATTTGCACCTGAAAAATTCAAATTCAAAGGAGAGTTCACGATGACGATGGAAAATTTTTTCTACGAAGACTTCTCTCTCGGGCGAAGCTCTGCAAGTGTTAAAGCATTCATTGAAAGATAAAGAGTTAAATATCGCGGAATCTATCCAAGTTTCTCAAATTGTTTTTGGTCTTTTAGACAGATGTTAAGTATAGATAATAAAATCTCTGTCATTTTTCTGACGATTTTGCGTAATCAACTTTTGTTCAAGATACTCTTTGATCGCGTCAACGAAAGTGTTTGAAAAATTGTGTAAAACGTCAATTTGTCAATGTATCGTACACTCTGTGTAACACATTTTTTTCAATATTCGCCTGTTCGATGGACGTTAGCCGAGCTTCCCTCTGACGACAACATTCGAGCGATTTGAATTCGAAGAACGTCGAATCCCTCGAATCGATTAACATAAATTACACGTAACGCGGTGTAACGAGCTCGCCTAAGAAGATCGGGAAGAAAATGGTACGACAAGCGGCTCATAATCGTAGCCACGTTGCATTTACGCGGCGTTTAGAGGACGCGTGAAAAACAATCGTTCACGGGTTTCAGCCCCGTCTACACGAGCGAAAGCTCCCCGGTTCGCGAATCAGCGTGTAACAAACGAGGAAGAAGAGAATTAATCTCTCGGAAAGGCTCCGTCGTTAAACAGACAGGCCAGGAGTAAAAGAAGAAACGACACCGAGAAGAAAGAGAGAGACTGTAGAGAGAAAAGGAGAAGAAAGATGTTGGTCGTTGGTAGTTGGATAATAGGTGTTTGCTTTGACGATCGCTCGGAGTCGCGAGTTTGAATGGCCGGTGATTCTCGCGAGAGCGAGCTTTCACCGGTATTAAAACGATCGCGCCTGTTTGAAACACGGAACGAGAAACAGAGGGAGAGAGAGAGAGAGAGAGAGAGAGAGAGGGAGAGAATGATCGGTTTATAACTCACGCGGTTGTTTGACGCGTCATTCAACCGCCCGTTACATTCCCGTCGACATCGCCCATCGTCGAAATACGACGATTCTTCGCCTCGGGACCGAAACTTTTTCACGCATTCTGCCGCGTTAATTCCACTGCTAAGGGTGAAACAATCGGCCGCCGCCGCCACGTTTCGCGCCGGACGTCGCCGACGTCTTGTTTTCGGCGCTGCCGGGTATCGACAGATTTGACAGGGCACGGTTGCTCGCGTTTGCACCGTGAATTTGCGACGGCGAGGGAGGGAAAAAAGGCGCGCGCGGGATCGACAGTGGCTCGATTGAAAACTGTCCGCGTGACGGCTGAATATTTACATCGGTGGTCTTTGTTGCGTTTGAAACATACGGTCTCGCGGAGGTCTTCTTTTCCTTTTTTGTTTAACCAACCTGGTTCGTTAAAATCGTTTATTATTCACCACCGATGCGGATGTCCGTTGAAACGCCGTTCCTTTTTTTCATCGCTTCTTCCGGTGCCGTGGTAATGGCACCTGATTTCATTGCCGTTCCTCCACTGCGTCGCGGTAAGAAACGTGGACATTTTTACTGTTGCGTACGTACATATGTACGTATCGTTACTCGAAAGAATAACCCGCTTCGAAGGGACGTAACTTTTACAACGAGTTTCATTGTCGTTCAACTGGAACGCAGATGAATTAGCAGCGAAGAGGGTATCGATGAATATGGCAGGTGAGAAAGGTATTGGCACATCTTTGTGAGGACAAACGGCACATTAGCAAAAATCTCACAGCTTTCCATTAAATGTCTCACCACGTGCAAAAGTGACAGTAGCAATTTCCAATAATGAGTTGTACAATAGTGACATAAGAAATATAAACATTCGAGAATCGAACGATACGCTTGTAATTCCGATGCTCGCAATCAGTCTGATAGAAATGTCAGAATTTTAAGAATTAAAAATATTAAAAATATTCTTTGTGATATTTTTAATCATTAAAAATGCACGATAGATGCAGAGCCTTTGTGCGTCATTTGATTTTCGAATTTTTACATTACTTGTATTATTATTGCACAACTCGTTACTTTTGTATGTAGTAAACTATTAATGGATTAACGTGTCGTTAATTAATTTTTTATTAACAAAACTAGCTGTACACTTTATTTGATCTGTATATCAATAATTATTAATAATTATCCAACTAATAATTATTTCAAACATCTAGTTAAATAAAAAATAAAATAATACGTTGTCACACATGGACCGTTTATTTTGAATATAATCTAAGTGATCTATTCTTTTTTTTTTTTTTTTTTTTTTTTGAAGAAAACGGAGAGAACCAAAAATCTATATATACATCAACGTGAACTCTTCATTCACGTACAATTTATATTTTAAATCTGAAAATAATCGTTAATCAACTGAAATCTCGTTTCTGAGTGGAATTTTGCATAATCAATATCTCGAAAAGAAAGGGTCACTTTCGAAAATAAATGGTTCGTATGTTATTCAATGTATTGATAATTACATTATTCAACATTTGAAATAATGAATTTTATCGACCAATACTTGTTTCGAATAATTTCTAGCCAAGTAAGATGTCAGTCTGTGCATGCGATACATCATTCAAAATTTGAAATGACGAATCACGTCAGCTGATAATCGTTTCAAGTGACATCGCAGATGTTTATCAACGTGCCGTTTCTCACAAAAATGTTAGAAAGAGAACCAATACTTTCTTGAATACACACTGAATTCAGAAAATGGATAACAAAGTATCACGCACGAACTTTTCTTTCCTTTTTTTTTCTTTTTCTTTTTTTAGAGTGCATCCCAACGTTTAAGGAAGAAAAGACGCGAGAAAGCGAGATTCCGTGGAATCGTGGCTTTCATAAATCTGGCAAGTCAGGCGAAATATCGCTCGGCGAGAAGGTGTCAGGATCTGTCACGCGAATATCCCCCAACGGATGCATATATCCCGCGGCTGTTTGAAAATTATTCCATTCAAGGACGAAACAATATAACATATAAACGGATCCTCTGTGAAACGTACGTCCCGCATGATGTTTGAATATGCTTTCTGCGATATCTAGCCCTGTCTACCATAAGATCGACCCTTCTGTGTCCGACTTTGACACGTCGCGATCCTGCATTGTAACTGATCGAACCTTTGCCAGTTTCGTGCTTGGACAGTGAAACGTTTCCCTAAACGATCCCGACATTTGCAACGATGAGAATTCGTGATCGATGGATTCAAAAAAATCTGTGTGGGTTTGTAGAAAATTTCGAATTGTGAAGAGTATCAGGAAAACGCGTACGTATACTATACGATAGTATAGTAACAGTGGAGTCCGTGTAATGGAGTCGACACGTTTATAATTTAAAAGAGTTTATTCCCTTACAGTCGTGGTCGTGTATGAAGTAGAATGATATGAAATGATTTAGAATAATTTAGAATGTCTTAGAATATGATGTAGAATGATTTAGAATGATATAGAATGTCTCTATAATGATTTAGAATGTTTTATACTGTCGAATGTCTCAGAAGAATGTCCTTATATATATTTGGTTATCATCGTCAAGTGGAAGGGGAAGGAGCATAGATGACCAACTATTGGATTTTGCCCTTATGACTAACTATTCACAGTCCATTTTTATGTGGACTGTTGCTAGCTCATTGTCAGTATTTTCATAGATTCAATATTGTCCGGGTTGGTCATCAGTGAACAATGATGAAAAATTGTCGATAATTGTAAACTCTGAAAAGACTAAGAAAATTTTCTGTGACTAGATTATTTATTTTTTGATTGAAATCCCTCTCTGTGTCACGTTATATTATATTGTTATGTTATATTATATGATATATTACAAATATCAGGATTGAACGACAAACGTTCGAGAAATCGTAACACTTCCAACGTTCAAAAAAGAAAAAAATCGTACAGCAAGGAATGTCTGCAAAAAAGGAAAGTTGATTCTTCAAAATGACGACGTGGATTTAATAAAAATTCCTCGATGTTTCGCAGATTTTGGAATTTTTACAGTTTTCAAGAAGAAAGTCATCTTAGAGCTCAGAACTGCCACACTCGAAAATGGTGAAACATTAAGGGCCAAGATTCGATTGTTACACGATTCCTTTTTTCACCAAGTCGTAACAGTTTTTATCCTCTTCACTGTAACGCGAGAAAATATATAAAATACAACGTTCTCTATAATATCTAAAGTTGTAATACTTAATATATATTTAATCATTCATTTTACATAATATATATAAATTTTATTTTATTAATTTATAATTTATTTTAAATTGTATGTATATACATATATAAAATTTTATTTTATTAATTATAACTTTTTTTCTACATTTAATGTAAAAGTTGCATATTAAATTTTGATTTTAAACGAATCAGTAATTATTAATATAATAAATATATTTAAAATTATTTTAATAAATAAGCTACTTCCATTTTGTGCCGCTCCTATTCCCAGAAATACGAATCCTTATAAGAATCCACAGTCCAGCGATCGACGAGCGTTGGGTTTGCATGGGGGAACATGGTTACAGAAGCTTGCCCGTACAAGTTTCGGGAATAGCTAAAATACTTTCGATGCATCGTTGTATCTCAAAGCAGCCGGCGTATTCGCCGGTAGAATTTTCTTGGAAAATTCACCGGGAGAGTACGGAATTCGTAGCGCGCCAGCTAGAACAACGCCAGTTTCAGTTTCACTTGCTCGATCACTCGACTACTCGTCCGTGTTCTTTCTTTCTGTCCCCATTTCGGCTCTCGAACGGTCGCAACCCAGACGAGACAAAAGGAAAAGAGGCATTCGCCTCCTGGTTTTCATCCTGTTCATTCCTACCCTCGCTGTACGTATTTAGTCCCTTTGACGTCGAAACGATTAAATATTGCAGAGATATAATGTAAATAATGTTTATTTAATAGGAGCGATGACAATAGAACAGCAAATAATTAAACAAGACATTCGATAAACACGAATTAACAAATAAACTCTTTTAACAACACGATTGACACTTTTAACAGCTCTTTGGTCAGACTCTGGTCATTGAAAAAAAAGAAAAAAAAAAAAAGAATGCTCCATGTCCACGATGCCCACGACTTTTCACATCACGTTCATATTTTATCATATTTCCATGGCCATTCGTAATATTTAAACGTAACTAAAATTATAGCTACAGATTAATTATAATAACCGATACTATTATGCAATGTGTCATTGATTTAATATCGAGCGCTCAAAGGCAAGAGTTGATTATTCCACAATTTGGTGATTGTACTCTTTCACTCTACTTTCCTTTATTTCAGGCATTAATATCGTTGTACCATCGCGGTCGCCTCTTTCATCGAGCTTATGTACTGCATTCTCCTCGTATACGGTACCAACGACAACGAAAAATTATTTCAATTCGTACAAAGCTCGATTGATAGAGAAACGATTGTACACAACGATTCATTTGTGGACGATGGCTTTATTTCGACAGCTCGTGAATTCGTTTCCTTTTCAAAGACAACGAACGTAACTTTGACAGGTGAGAATTTCTAAATGAGAAATTGTAAAAATTCAGACGTGTGTGAAAACATTGGAGAATTTTGTTTGTCGCCAATTGTGAGTCTCCTGTTTGAAACGATCGCCGTTAAAACACGCTGCGTGATTTTCCTTCGTCGTTTTATCAAACTTTGAACATTAGGGTTAGATGATGAAATAGGGTTAGGATTTCTCGAATTTTTGTCGTTCAGACCTGATTCAATAGAATGGTATTTTGAAGGGACTTCATTTTTCAAGATCGTAGATGGATTTACTTGTAAAACATTTTTTAAATGTCTTTTACAATTTTTACAGTTTTCGAAAAGTATCGCGTCCGCTGGGTGATGTAAAATCATCTTCGAAAGAAAAAAAACGTTAAAAAATTATTTTTTTCTCACCATCATCTTAAAGATTGAAGTCTTCTCTGTTTGAGAAGAAAAATTCTCATTCGAAGTGATATTTTCAAAAATAAGAGCAAATAGAAGTTTGAATTATCGATAAGTTTTCATTGATACAGTTATTCTCTTCACTGTACACGATGTCAAATGTAATAAAAGTGCAAACACCACGGTGTTTCTCGCATGCTACTAATAACTTTTCAATTACTTGCGAACGGCTGAAGGAACGCTTCACCTAGATCAATCAATAAGTAAGTTACACCCGTTTTCCAACTTTTCTTTCAAAGTAGATACATCTCTGTCAGTCAACGTATAGTAAGTTTCAACTTCATTGCATCAATCAATCGTACGGTATAGTTAAACACAAAACAAATTCATGAAGTTAAGAATTCGCGCTGTCTTGACACACCCGCCTGATTGATTAATTTTTCAAGGTTAGTTTTATGAATGTTTACAGAATTACGAAAACTTACAAAATTGCCAAGTATTATCAATCTGGCACTCGCGTTAAAAGTTTGTGTCTTTGTCTTGAAAAAAAATTTAAAAAAAAAGGTTTCTAAAAAATGGTAAATGAAGACGTTCGAAGCAGAAATCAAAACCAGATATTCTTTTCTTCACCAAAGAAAAAAAAAAAAAAAAAAAGGAGAGAAAGGTATTTGGGACGAGATGCTGACTAATAATGGAAAAAGGATCTGCAGCGATGTGTCGATGGCTCTGGCGAGATCAGAAAACGTATGGGCAAGGCTAGAGGTTCCAGACGTTCGGTATCTGGCGAAAGTAGCCAGGTCCCTGGTATATCTGGAAAATAAATAGATTCCTCTGGTTCGTGGTCGTAAAGTCAGCCATTGGTATCGATAATACAGCGCGTCGTTGTTTTCAGCGTCCGTCGACGGTATCGGGCAACAGTGTCGTCGTGTCCTCTTTCCCTTCCACCTCGTTTTCTTGATTCAGCGTCCGCCAATAAGCGACTCGGCGTTATTCCAGACGCTGTTCACTTTTTCTTCGCGAGAAACAAACACGCTACGTGTTATGTATCTCGAAGCTACGTTACGTCGAAATTTCCACTCTTCCTCTGATCACGTTAAGTCTAATAATAAGTCTATTTGTCTTTTCACGAACAGACGAGTTACATTATTAGTACAGTCTCTGAAATACATACGTCGTCGTAATTAACCCTTTGACTACTGTTGGCGCCTAGTAAATTTGCGCTTGTGACACGGCGCCTATAGGCGTTCGGAGAATTTTATCGACCATAATTCCAGCAAATCTCATTTGAGACGTAAATGAATGCTGATTCAACAATTACACGTTATTTTAAATGTGTTTGTTTTTCAGTTATTTTTTTTTTTTTTTATATTCTCAAAATGAAAAATTGGAAGTAGGTGCAAACATGGCGCGACGAATGATTCACGTTGTGTATATTCATACTTTGTGGATACGATGTAACTGTTTGATAACTTGGTACAATCACCGTGCTACAAGGAGAAAGAATAACTACGTATCTTATCTTTAATAAACGTATATTAAACAAGATGTATGCAACAAAATATATATTCTTGTACAATGTAAATTACAACGAATGAACTTAACTACTCTCTTTTTTTGTTACTTAACAATGACTGTGTGTTTTATATATATATATCCCTAACAATTATTTATAAATCTCCTCGACGATTGTTATGGAAGGCCTAATGTTCGTGTTAAATTTTTAGCGCGCTGACGATTCACTGCAGAACACGAGTAAATAAACAATATTGGTTTCACGTAGTGGAATTCAGTGTTTCGATTATTTCAATAGACTGTCTCAGAAATGCACGCAGAAACGAAAAATTTCACTTTCGTTCTCGGTGTCGCGATCGAATCCCTACCGGTATGACACGTTTCAAAGTCAAAGGGTTAACCTGCCTCTGACGACGAAGATTCGTTTCTTTCTTTCTCTCTTCCTCCAAGAAGAAAGAATTAGAAACGAGCAAGCTCTGTTCCGTATTTAAAGCACTCGAGGAATCAATTTCCCTGCGCAGTGAAAGGGCGGGAATTGCGCGGTTATGCATCCGGGGTAGGGAGAGGTCCGGCTCCCAATTTATGGCTTCATTATTTACGTTTAAAAGTTAGTTAAAACCGCAGCGACCGCCGGCTAATTTGGCGCGGGACGGTGGAAGCGTAATTTTAATTTAAATTCGCGGAGAATGTTATTTAAGGGGGTTGGGAATGTAGGCGGGTGGGGTGTCGGGAGGCGCGTACGAGGCAGCGGAAGAAGAACGATGATAGCCAGCCGCGTTTCAAGAGTGCCTCGTCGTGAATCGTCGCACACCGCGCTCGCGTGTCCGCCTGCTCATTTATCGAACGTAATGACCGTCCGTTGCAACGTCACCGCCAAACACAAAGTTCCGCCGTTGTAAGCGGCGATCCGGGACGGAAGGAGAAAAGCAAGAAAACTCTGCGAGAGTTGAAAGTTGGCCTATTTTTTGCCGTGCTTCTGCACGCTCGACGAAAAGTCGTTAAGCCGTCAGATGCACTTTCCCGATCCGCCTCGGGAGAAGGGCCGCCGTTGTTGCCGCTGCCTCACGCAGTCAGAGTAATTTGCCCGGACAACGTCGTGTTTCGCGAGTCACCGAGTCGTCCGGCAACGCCTCGCGACTTTGGTAGCA
Organism: Tetragonisca angustula; assembly: GCA_036937485.2. Classification (NCBI taxonomy): domain Eukaryota; kingdom Metazoa; phylum Arthropoda; class Insecta; order Hymenoptera; family Apidae; genus Tetragonisca; species Tetragonisca angustula. The sequence goes on from JAWNGG020000290.1 coordinate 64,309, forward strand.
GCGTGTCTGCTTCAGATTCAAACAAATCGCGCGAAAAAGGGAGAACGAAATTTGTTCGTTTGACTCGCTTTCGAGGGAGTCGTTCAATCAATACTTTGAGGGGGTAAGACACTGTGACAGAGCTTGAAAATTACGCATATCTTGGAGTGCTAGTAAGAAAAGAGTACATATTTGATTGACGTAAGCTTTTGTGGTTTATTTCAACATTATGAACTATAGAAACATTAAAAGAGAAAAAAAGAGGACTGTTATTTAACTTTTTGACGGCGTCGTTTTGTGTAATTTTTTTTTACATTGCCTATCGGTGTGCATGATTCCAGTCAAGCAGGATTAGCTGCAACAAAAAGGTAAAGAAATTTCAAAAGTAAACGATATTCTCTAGGGATCGACGATCCAACATTTTCATTTATGAAAATAGCAGCTATTTGTTTTTGATGTATCGAATTTATGCCGAGAATTTCTACGTTTTTCGTTTATACTTTTCGAAATTGTTAAAAATTAAAAAATGTTCGATAGTCAATCCCCAGTAAATGTTGCGCTAAAGATACGTACCAAGTTTCACAGTAATCGGTTGGTATCTTGCACACCGTTTCTAAAAACCTAGTTTCGAGAAAAACGCGTTCAAAGTTTTAGAACGTCATTTTTCATACGTATCCTTTACTTACTTTTTTTACTTATATATCGCGGCTCACAGTTCTTACAATTCGCAACTAAATTGAACCCAAATCCCCTAATATTCGATTCGCCAAAAGTAATATTTGAATCGCACGGTTTACACTTTATAACACTGCTTAAAGTTGCAAACAGTGATATAAATTCAATTATTCTGTACCCGTGGATTTATTATTACAGCCCAAAATAAGTCGTTTTAAAGGCTAGGACTTTTTGTATCTTATTTCTAAGACCTCAAACTATCTAAAAAAAAAAATCGATTTTTTTGAAAATTGCACACTGTCCTGACTCCTTAATAAAAGTAGAACAAATGAAAAATGTGGGTACAGTTTTCTCTTTTTGTGGTTTCAAGACAAATGTGTTTTGTGTTGGCAGTCGATGGGCAATCATGTAAAAGAGAGAGAATGAAATTTGCTCGTGGAAGTCGAATTTGAACTTTTGTCAAGCACACTTGTATTTTGCTAGTTCCAGCTCGATCTAGAAATCATTCGATCAATGTTTCAATAAAACTATAATAAATGAAAAGTGTGGAATACAATTTTTCCATCTGTGGTTTCGTATTCAAGAAAAATGAACTTTGAATATGTTTTGTGTTTGTCGTTGACAATATTTTGCAAAACGAAACTTGGTTGGATTATTTACAAGGATGATCTTTATTTTCTTGCTTCTTTGACGCTTTCGAGAAAGTCGAAGTTGAACATTTATCGAGCACACATGAATTTTTGATTAGTTCTCGCTTCTGATGGGAAGTGGTTCCATCGATATTCTAGTAAAAATGGAACAAACGTAGAATGTAGATTACGACTTTTTCGTTTGTGGTTTCATGTTCAAAGAAATAGAGTTTGAATGTGTTTCGTGTTGACGTATGGGCAATCGATTCTGCGTGCAAAAGAGAGAGAGAGAGAGAGAATGAAATTTGCTCGTTCAACGCTTTCGAGAAAGTCGAGTTTGAATATTTATCAAGCATGCCTGAACTTTGCTAGTTTTGGTGCATGATCTACGGCGAATAATTGGAAATCATTCTACCAATATTTTAATGAAAATATAATGAAACGAAAAATGTAGAAAACAATTTCTTCGATTTGGTTTCACGTTCAAAAATTTGTTGACGTACGGGAAATTGATTCTACATGCGAAAGTAAGTCAAAGAGAGAGAGCACGAAATTTCGTTCGTTCAGCAAGAACTTTCGAGTTTGAATATCTATCAAGCGTGCTCAAAATTTTGGTAGTTTCGGCTTGATTTGGTAGAAAATTGTTACAACGATATTCTGACAAAAATAAATGACAAATATAGAACTTCTCCGTTTACGGATCCACGTGGTTTCAAGGAAACAGAGTTTAAACGTGTCGAGTTAAAAATTGCTTCACCTAATAAATTTCCAAATTTAATTTCCTCGAGAACGACGTGTGGAAAAATTGCGTTCTGCATTTTTAACTTACTCTCGCAAGTAGAACAACCCTCTTTTCATTAATCGTTCTCAAGCAGTCTGAAATTAGTTGAAATCAAATATGGTTGTCAAATTTTGAAGCTTTGGCTTTCTCGAAAACGGAGCCTTGTATAAAAAAATTTTACTTTTCTTTCTCATTACTCATTTTTGCATGTTGATTCATCGGTATTTGTTCATGGTATACACAATATGTAAGATACACACACACACACATACACACATATACAGAGTAGTCGATTTAAGTGAGGTCATCTAAATATTTTTTCGAATTGTAATGATGCAAAAAATATTTTTTTGTCCAACATAAATATTTTTTCCAAGGTAGTTGATGTTTTTTTCTCATATAACTTATTATTAAATATATATATATATATATATATATATATATATATAACTTAATATTAAATATTTATAACTTCATATAACTTAATAATTATTAAATATATATTTTAATATATATAAATTAAAATTAAGTTAAAAATAAATTAAAATTAACTTAAAATTAAATATCTATTTTAATCATATATATATATATTTTTATTGTATCTGGTAAAAAAATATGTCGACTGACAAAATTACACAATTGCACTTGGAAAAATAATAATCTAGTAACAAAACCAAGTGTACCAAATTACACCCCTCTCAAAATAATGCATTCTTCATATTTTTCAAATGACGACAGATAGATAAAACTATAACCTATGGATTAAAATGTGGCACGCATCAAGAAGAAAGATCGAAACAGATGTGTTTGCGGTGACGAGAATGCTCGATGGGAAAGTTCACGGGACCGAGTAAACGTGTAACCATAAATGATCACGTGGATAAACGTTTCCGTTTGCGTCATTGTACATGTAGACATTGACGCGATCGTGATTTGTTTGCCATTGTTCCTGCCGTCTAATAAGATCGATATGTAGCATCTGTCTCTGGCAGTCTATTGACGTGGCAAGATATACCAATCACGAGCACACGGATACGATTAGGTTTGTAGCGGCCAGGTTGTTGCCAGTTCGGATGGTATTGCCGGTCTCGTCGATGAATTCTCTCAGCGTCGTTGATGATTTGATTAACAGCTTTAACATACCGTCGTCGTATCGCGCCCGAAACAATAACAGATAACAGAAATCGATTTCAATTGTCCGTAGTAAATAACAGGCGGCAAGTTTTTATGCACATTCCTCTACGTCGTTGAATATCCTAATTGTCAATATCCTCAAATCATATTTCTCATTTCGTCATTAGATCAGCCATCGTTTTGAACATCTCCTGTTTGAAATCACCTCTTAAAACTTGTGGTACGATTTTCTTTTTTCTTTTTCTGTTTTTATCGAGCATTGAATGTTGGAGTTAAAACGAGGAGAATTTAAAAACTTGGAAACAATAATCCGAAGTGAATATTACTATTATTGTGTAGAAGGAAACAAACTCGTGATTACCAAAGCAAAAGCTTTAGACTTTAAAGTTAGACTAGCAAGTGAATCATCTTTGTAGTCTTTCTCTACGAAGTATACCATCAGTTGAAACTACTCGACGATTTGACAAATTATCGTCACTGATTACGCTCTTCTCTGTAATTTAATCTGTCCAGTTGCAAATTTTATTTGAAATTCACTTACGATTGCTAGAATCATATTGTACCAATAAATAAATAACATTCGTTGAATGTAGTGCGATCGAACGTTTCGATTACTTCGATATACTTTCTGACGAAATGCACGTTGATGAAAAATTTTGTTCTTGTTGTTAGGTCGCGATTGAACTTCTACCGTACGTGCGGTACGTATCAAAGGGTTAAATATCAACTCGACGTGAACGAGCGTTTCGATATCCGCCTGTCGTGTTTCTTTCCTTCTTTTTTTTTTTTTTTTTTTTTGGCCAGCTCTCGGTACTAAGCTGGTAATCATTTCAAAGTCTTTTCACCGGAGCTTCTCGTCGAAATAACAACGGACGGGGCACCAAGCTCGTGATTCCGGCTCTGACGTCGCCAGACGTTTCATCAAGCTTTTGTTGTTCGATATTTTGCGTTGGAAACGCGTCGACGCGTCCCGGAAGTTTGGCAAACGGGTAAATAAATTATGGTCCGGTCTCTCGCGGCTCGCTGCGTTCGGGGAGTTCTTCCTCTCTTCCCTCCCTTTCCTCCCTTTTCTTTTTTCCTCACTTTCTCACCCGTGGAGTTCTCGCGTCGCTTTCATCGCGAAACGCGCACGTACACAAAGGAACGTTCGCTTTTTCCTTTCTTCTCGGCAATTCGGATCGCGCGAGGTTTTGTTGGCGATATGTTGTTGCAGGATATTTCGTGCCATTGCGCCGCCGCCGAAAATTCGCCGGGCATCCGTTGCCCAGATTTCTTTGTAAACGCGGAAATCCAGTGTAAAATGTTTTAACGTCACTTTCGAAACTACTTTATTAAACGCGCCGCTCTTGTTTCGTCGCTTCGCCTTCCGCGGAGCGAACCGTTTCGAAACGTCCGTGTTTTTGGCGCTTTCGTCAACATTTGCGAGAAAAGGACAGATTCGATTTAAAGAAAAAAGGAGAGAGAGAGAGAGAGAGAGAGAGACAGAGAGGAAAAAGGAAAAAAAAAGAAATAAATAAAAAAAGAAGTAATTAAATAGCAAATAAAATGAAAAAATAATATTTATAATAATATAGGAAAAGTATTTATGATACTTATAATAATTAAATAATAGATAATAAATAAAAAAATAATATTTATAGTAATTGAATAATAGATAATAAATAAGAAAATAATACTTATGACAAATAATAGTGAAAGTAATATTAAAATATTTAATAAATAAAAATTTGTAATTAATAATAAAAAAATATTTATAATATTTATAATAATTAAATAACAGGTAATAAATAAAAAAATATTTATAATAATGTAAAAAAACATTTACAATATTTATAACAATTAAATAATAGATAATAAATAAAAAAATATTATTTACAATAATATAAAGAAGTATGAATAAACTAAATAAATAAAAAAAAAAGAACACAAAGAGCGAAGGGCAAGTTCATGACTCAAACGCGTCCGCGAGTGCGCGAGCTAACCAGCGCAGCGCTCCGGTTTGAAAAAGAAGCGAAACGGGAGAAGAAGAAGAAGAAGAAGAAGAAGAAGTGGAAGAAAAAAAAAAGGAAACGAAAAAGAAACACGCTGCAGATTATACGGCGTTAAATCACTCGGAGCGGGGCAATCTCTCACCGAAATACGGTATTACCTTGGTTTTGCCACTTCTGGGCTTCTTCCACCCTAACAACTTACTTAATATTCGAGCAGCGTCAATTAAAAGCCGGGTCCTCTCCCCGCCATCGCGTAATTCACCGTTAATCCGCCTAGCAGCGTGTTTAATTATCGTCCTGGCAAAAGGAGCCTGCGATACTTCGCCCGAAAATATGTTTGCGTAGGTTCCTGGCGGCAGGACGAAGAACGAAGGAGGGAAGAAGCACGGCTGGCTCCTACGACGATACTATAATTCCGACGTTAATTAATTGTTTATTGCCGGAATTAATCACCTTTCGCCGGAGGAGGACTCGGACCTGTGAACGATCCACCCTGATGAATACATCGGCGCAGTTGAATGTCAAAGTCTTCTTACCTCGGTTCCTGACACGTTGCTTGTCCGACTCGCAGCAAACTGTTGTGTAATAATTTTTGAGAAAGGACCAAAGAGAATAATCGAACTTTTTTTTTTTTTTTTAATACAACAGAGGAATCGTACAATAATGAATTGTGGCTGCTTTTAAAGCTTGGATCTTCTCTGCTCTCGAAATGCGTCGTTTGTTTTCTAAAGTGTTTTTACTGTCTTGAAATTGTGAAAATGCTGTACATTGGCAAGTGGTATTGTGAAAACATTGAGCAATTTTTGCTCATGAACTGGATCTGTAATGGCGACGAAGTATAATATATTTTTGTTTGTCAATTTATTGAAGTTGAAACGTAAGGAGGAGAAACGTTACGATCTCTTGAATTTTCGTCGTCCGAGTTCGATAAAATAGCGGGGATCGTAAAAAATTCGAATTCATTATATGTATTTACAGTCAGTCGTGAAAAAATTTGTTCAATGTTTCTAGACATATTATGACAGTTTATAACATTTTTTTTGGGAAGGGCAGTGTTTTCACTTGTCCAGTTATTGCTGCGCGATGCAAACGCATTCTAGAATAAAAATGACACGTTTTGAAAATGTAGAGGCTTCAAAAGAAGACCAAATTTGTTATTTTATACAATTTTTTTACAAAATTATCACAGCTTCAGTATTTAGTATGTATTATATAACAGTTTAATATGTATTAATGTGAGTATGTACAGACTGACGAGAATGTATTTGAAATAAATCATTCCCAAACGTTATTTGGCATTAGCAGGTCATTTATCTTCAAAGTTTTCCAATTTCGGCTGAATATCTTCCACTGATCGGTTATTATTGTTATTGTAATTATTATTATTATTATTATTATTATTATTATTATTATCATTGTCGTCAGAACAAAATTATTCATGGAGTAATCAATTATCTCTGGTTTCGAACCACCTGAGATTAATATTTCCCGGTTTTTCGTTTGTATTTGAATTTTCGTTATCATCAGAATTGAAATCATCATCGATGATTTATTTATACAACTCGTTCCTTTTGTAAAACTTTTTTTTTTGGTTTTAAATGAAAGGTGAATATTTATTATTATTCATTTAATTATTTGTTATTTTGTAATCCGTGAAAATTGTTATTATCGTCCACAAATGTTTCTGTCAAATATAAAATCGTTTATTTTCTGTTAAAAAACTTTTTCGTTTAAATGAAAAATGAACGTGCGTCATTGTTATTATTTATTCAGTTATTTATTTATTACGTACTCGATAAAAATCACAGTTATAATCGTCGTTTGTCACAGTCATCATTGGTTTACCATTGTCGTTGTTATAAAGTTTCGACCACTTTCGATCAATATACAGAGTGGGCCACTTTTTTTTTTTATTAATACAACATCATAAATACAAGAAAAAATTAATTTCATTTCAAAATTAAATTTAAGTTTAAACATGATTTTTTTCATTATGTTTCGAAAATTATTCCTTTTAATTTCTTCGCCATATGTAATAAAATAATTACAGATTTATTTTAGTAGATTTTAATTCAAACATTGTCCATATTTTAAATTGTTATAAATTCATAGACAAATGTCGTATATGAGACAATTTAGTTTGCATCATTTTGAAGTGTGAAGCTTTCACTTTGACAATGTTACATCGGTTTTTTTCAGAGATGCCTTTACACGACGTAGCAAGTGACAAAAGTAAAAAAAAAAAACACTTTTGTTCTCGAAGATTGTCAAAATTCATACACTTCCGAAAACTAGTACTTCAAAAAAAATTTTTCTATTACTATGTCCATCGTGATTTTGAAGATCGAAGTCTCTTCTTTATATCGACCTCTTGCTGTACCACATTTTTCGCGTCACTATTATTCAACTTTAAACATTATAGTTAAGTGGAAAAAGTTCAGAATTTCTCGAATTTTTAACTCTGACGTTCAGTGCTAATAAAATGGCCAAAATAAAAAGAAAAGTCGCACAATAAGTTTTAATGGATTGATGTAAAGGGAAGGCTTCAATTTTCAAGATAATGGAAAGTCTGGCCGTGAAAAGAATTGTTCAGTAATTTTGAAGGCGTTCAAAGTTTTACAATTTCTGACAACAAAAGTACCCTCCTTTTTTCATTTGTTGCTAGATGTGAAAACATTTTTGGAAAAGAAGAATTCAAGGTTTGTGAAACGAGTCTTAAAGAGTAAACTTCAATCCTCAAGATAATGATAAATCTTGCTGTGAAAATAATTGTCCAGCAATTTCGAAAGTCTTTAAATTTTTACAGTGTTCGACAACAGCGAAGAAAATTTTTGAAAGAATTCAAGGTGAACGAAGCAGAGAAGTTTCACGCTCTAAGGTACAGGCCAACTGGACTTTTGCACGATTGTAGTTTCGCGAAGTTTAAACAGTGGTTTCAAGAGTCTGTCATTTTTCATCGAGCGTGCGAGCACTTTTGTTCGTTGCTGTAGGAAACGCGAGATATCTCGTCGACAACGCGTGTTAAACAGCGCAGCGTCTAGTTTCGTTTCGTCGTTTCACCTTTTTCGATGTAAATCACGCGCAGCCATCGTACGCGACGGAGCGAGTATTAAACCTGAGCGTCGGGGCCACCTTTGTTTTAATTTCTCGTTCAATCTCCTCGTTTCGATCCTTTCCCCTGCAGGAGCATTGTGCGATCCTGTATTCGAATAATCTCTCCGGTCGGCTACGCGCCGGCATTGTTCGACCCTCTGGCAACCAATGATGAACGCGACCGAGTTTGTAAATTTCGTGCACGCGAAGTTTCGATAGGTCACGAATAAAGTCCTGGCGCTTCTCTCTCGCTGCAAGTTTCTCGCGACGGGGTGGGGTGGTGGGAGGGGGGGGGGTGGAGGGGGTCGTGCCCCCGCCTCGGCGAACCATCACCATCTCGTCCGGCTCCGGCGTAATTTCCAATAACGTCGAGAGGGACTTGCACACAGACCCCCTTTATTAAGAGAAACACGTCGAACCAGGTGTTTAATTAGTATCTCGCTTTAATTAACTTTTTAACTTTGCTCGGACAAACGTTTCGAAGTTCAAACGGACGCACATGCGTCCGAGGTTCTCGGTTATTATAATTAATTTGAGATTTAAGCGGCCACTTTGAAGCACATCGTGCTGGAACACTTTTCTCTCCCCCCTTCGTTCGGTAATTACACGGTAATATTTAACACTCGAACCATCGACGATTGAAATTTTAAATTATTCCATCGTAGACGTTAGATTGAAAAGAACGCAGAAAGATTATATAACAGAATGGAGCGCGCAAGCGAAATCGTTTATATTTCTAAAAGTCGTTCTAAATGTCTAGTAAAAATTATGAGAGTGATCGTTCCAGTAATGAATATAATAATATGGTTTGGATTCAGGATTCGATGATTATCTTTTAACAAAATTGGCACTAGCTGAAAGAATATTTTTATTTCTCCCGTTTATTAATTAAATCAGAAAATTAAAGTCAAATTTCCAAAATTGAAAAACAAAAAGGAGAACAGTTACAAAAAAGTTGGGACGAATTTCAACGAACTGTGAAAAAACTCGAAACGGCGAAAAAATGTCGCGATTGGTTCAATCAGTTGCATTTCATAGCAGTTGTATTAATTCAAACGTTTTTGTATTATTTTACGATAACAATCTTATTCTTTAATACTTAATATCTTTCGTAATACAAATCTTTCAACTATTATATTATATTATATTTATTATTCAATGATAACAAACTATTCAACTAGCGCACATTTTATTTAGAAACAACAACTGTCACATCGTTAAACGTTTATATCATATTATTTAACGAACTAGTACACAGGCTATATTATATTATTTAAAAATTTCAAGTACCACACAGTATATATTCTATTGTTTAACGATGACAGATCTTTCAAATTAGCACACATTTGATTAAGAAACAATTATCACGTTAAACGTTTGTATTATATTATTTAACGATAACAATTTTATCCTTTAATACCGCGTATCTTTCGACTGGCACACATTTTATTAAGAAACAACTGTTATATCGTCAAATGTTTATATTATATTATTTAACGACAATGTTCCTATTCCTCAATACCTATTTCTTAATACACACTTTCAATTAAGAAACAACTACTATACCTACTATCACGTTATTAATATTTCGGTGTTTTTAGCCGAATTTTCGTGGCTCCTCGAGAAGTTACGAACGGGAGGCGAAGGGTAGGCGTGATGTTCTTTTCCACGGCCATGAATATCAACGTTTCGCTCCCCGGCGTTATATGAACACGGAAACACCGCGGGAAGCTCGTATTTTCTTTGTCTTTATCGCGATATTTATCTTTTTCCTCTCCCTTTGCAGGTCGTCCTCCTCCCTCCCGTTTTCTCCAGCGCCGCCGTTCTTTTTCTCTTCCGTGTTGCCGGCTGGCTCTCCTTTAAAATAGCCCTCCCAGGCGGTTCGCTGTCTCGGCAGTAGTTACGTCGCAAGCTTGGTCAGACGCGGCCGTGACGCGGGAATAAAACTCCGCCGTTCACTCGCCGCGGCCCCTTTTCTCTAATAAACGTTCACCTTCCGACGACGAGCCATTTCGTCGCGGTATATATCGAGATACGTCGCCATTGTCTTCGAAAGCCGCTGATCAAGCTCGACGGTCGAACAAAAATTCTGATTAACGGAGTAGCGTCTTGATTCTCGTAACGTACGAGACGAGAAATTTTATTGGTGAGAAATTAGTGACTCGTAGTAAAAAAAAAAAAGAAAATATTATTCAGGGAAAAGCTTCGAGGATTCGAAGGACAATCTCCCTCCGATTTTTGGAAATTGTAAACGTTCGGGACAATTTGTTTTGGTGCGTGAAGGGGCAAGTCTTTTCCCTCACGCGATAAAATCCCGCTCAAAAAAAGAATCGAGGTCGATTCAAAGCTCTCTGACCGCGGACTTTCCACGCAGATCCGTATTTTTTGAAAAATGTAACTAAAAGTATAGAACCTCCGCAGAAAATTGTTTCGTTGTAGAAAACATTGTGTTTTAATACAATCGTCGATCCATATTTTTTGAAAATGTAACTAAAAAGATAGAACCTCCGCAAAATTGTTTCGTTGTAGAAAGCACTATGTTTTAAGACAATCGTATTCTGTACGACACGTATAGAGTTACTTGACATATTTCCTATATAATTTTTCACTTCACAGTCTTTGTAAAAAGCTTGAAAGAGTGAGTGAGAATAACAAAGTAATCCAGCAAACGCCTTGCTTGTTTGTCGAGTGAAAAGCCTTTAAACCCTTCGTTGTTGCCGACGAGACACCGCGAGTCGCAAAATCGTTCATGAGACGATGATATGAGCCGTTTATGTCAAAAGAATCAAGTTGGCGATTGAATTAATTACAATTCCACACGATCCTTTCATTTCGAAACAATTTGCAATCGAAGCAAGTAAGATTGAGACGTTAAAATTCTCAAATGTCTCGATTGAAGAGCACTTTCAAAAGAAACAATTCATAACTTCGACGAACATCGCTTCGATCTTTCTCATACGAATAAACGCTGTGTCCTACGAATATTGACACTTGTCCAAATTGTCGATCGAGATGAAATAAAAGAAGGGAACACGATTTTTCGACGCAAGACGCAAGACGCAAGATCTCGTGTCGCAACAACGAAGAGAAATTGCACTCTGCTGCACTTCTTTGCAACCCCATGGTGTTACGAGTTTAAGCGTGGGTAAGTTGGTCGTTAATTTAGAGGATCGAGAGACCGGTTAACCGTCGTGTCGCTTTGATCTTGAGCGTGGCTACCCCATTAAGAAAGGGGAGAAGTTAATATTCTTATTTATATTCAGCGTGGCGAGGTGTAGCGCGAGACGCAGTTAATCACCACGAGCCATGTACGATGGGAAGCATAGTCTGGTTACCGTGCCAGTTAATGTCGTAATACCTATGCGAAATCGTGCAACAGGAAGCGCCGAGGATTAGAGGCGCGGTCAGCGAAATCGCGGAAGTTCGTCAGCGTTGCGAAGCTCTGATTCGAGGCCGCTCGCCTGAAAGACGACGCGTGACGCGCCGATGTAAAACTTTCCAAAGTTGAATTTCGCGTGCCAGCCGTAAGATCCTCGTTGAAGGGAATACAATTACTCGGCGAAAGGTGGTAATTAAAGTCGAAGAAGAAATTTCGACGAGATAATTGGATCGTCCCCTATCGAGTTGCAAATAAGGTATTAGCCTCGGAAGCTTCTGAACTTCCACGTTTCAGGAGTATTTCAACTGGAAACTCGTCGCGCTGGATATATTTTCCGACGTCTCGATACCAATTTGATTAATTCGTTTATTTAATCAATCCTTTCTTATAACACGATTATTAAGAAGAGTGAGCATCAAGCTCGTGTGAGGTTCGCCTGCGTCGTTTCTTTGCAATGCGCGAATGAAAGGTGAATTTTCGAATGAGAAACAAAAACTTTGGTGATATATTAAGCCAACTTGTTCGATCATCGTTTGCAATCTTTCGGGCAGATTACGTGATTCGGCGTTCGAACAAATTCTCATCCTTTTTTTCGACAAAAAAAGAAAAGAGTTCAAAGAACGATTCTGACAATACATGCCTAGTTTCTTCGCACATCAGGTAATTCTTTACGAGTTTGCACAACATTATGACAAATATGATTTCCACTTTCCAAGTCGACGCTGAACAAACAATCGTTAACGAGAGTATTTTCTTTTTCTAAAACAATCAGACATTGGATTGCACAATGAATTTGTGATCTAAAGTGAAGTTATGTCCATCTATTGAGAAGAGAAAGCAATTACTTTTCGACCAAGTAAAAAACAAAAATAATTGAAAATAAAATCAAAGACAGTATTATAACGTAGAGACAAATAAGATGCTAATGGATAAATATAATCATTAATAAGATAAATGGCAGATAGAAGATAGTGATAGATGAGTATAGTGATCGTGGTAATAGATAAAAGTAACGAAGATACATATAGATGATTGAACGAATTGATGAGGAAATAAAAATAAATGAATATAGTAACTACGATAGCAATAGATAAAAATAAAACAGATACATCAGATTGATCTCAATTTTCTAACCTCTCGTACCAAATCTACGTTTCTTCAGTCTCTTGCCACGCACGTCGAGAATATTTCACCCTAAATTGCAATATTTTCCTAGTTTTGAATACATTGAAACATAATCCAGGCGAAACGATAGTAAAATAATAAATTCATTCCTAGTAATGTCTATCCAGCGATGTACAGATGAATTCGAAAAGGGGACGACTTTACTGTACACGATTTGGTCACTCGTTATGGTCCGCGAAATCACTTGCTGGCGCAGGAGGGTTGAAACGCAGCGGCGAATTTATCGCGAAATCCAACAACCGCTCATCTACCGTTTCTTCCCGTCGTTCCCATAATTTCATTTCCCCGACCTGACCCCGATTTCATCGCGTCACCTGCCCTTTTCGGCACGTCTCTTTCCAACCCTCTCGCCCCTCCTCGGTCGTCCCATTTGTCTCACCCGTATTTCCACCTACCTTCTCTCGACTCTCCCCCCCCCTCACCCCTTTTTCTCCTTCGCTTGTCACGCTCTCTGTTATTTAATCGAGCCTCTACCCCGTTTCTTTGTCTCGCGCTCGGGCGCAGTTCTTTCAACCGCCGGTAGCACTTTCTAGTTTTTCACCGGAGCCCCGCTCTCATCATCGTTGTGTCCCTAATTCCCTTCTCACCCGGTTAAACCGTTGGTCGGGCCTCCCACCTCCCACCTCCTCTGCTCGCGGCTCTCGCAGAGCGTCGATCCGCGTCTACGCCCGGCTGCCGCCATCTGATAATAACGCGGCGACCCGTCGTTCCCGGAAATAAAGAGCACTGATACCTCGGCGCCGATTCCTTTTGTTCCCTAACCCTCCCCCCACCTCCCCTCCCCCATCTCACTCGTCCGCGCCCTTTGATTCACCCTTCCCTCCCACCCGCGTTCGATCTCCCACGCCACGGCGGAAAATAATCGCGAGCTCCGAAAGCGGCGGAGATTCACAGCCCCTTTCTCTCTCTCTCTCTTTCTCTTTTTCTCTTCTCCCCCCTCTTTTCTTTCTTTTTTTTTTTTCATTCCCCGCGCGGTGTTCCCTTTTGTTTTCGATCGTCGCCCGATCAGCGAACAGCGAACGAGAGGGTTCTTTATTATCCGCGATGCGTCGCGCCCAGTCCTCCTCCTTCCCCCACCCGGCGAAAGGCCAATTTCTCGACGCTGCAAGGAGATCCCTCTACTCGCGCGAGAACCTTTTCGCAGTGTATGAGAATTTCGCGTAATCGGAAACGCACCGCGGGAAGAGTTTAAGACGGGTGGTTCGTTCTCCACTGGCTCGGGCCGAGTGAGTGATTAATGCGAGTCTGGATCTGACAAGCGGCGGCAAGAACCGGACGGACGGTTTGCGTGTTTGTATGTGTGTGTGTGTCGGAAGAACACGGTTGATCGTTTCTGAAGCGAGATCGCAAGTTGGTCTTTGCCACGTATATCGAGTGAACGTGTTGCTGCTCTCCGCGATACCGTGTTCCGCTAATTTTCTCGTAGAGGGTGAAAGTCACCCACCCGCCCCCCTCCCCCTGGGAAAACGCGATGAAATTTATTTATTCATGAGTAATTACCAGCCGCTGCGATAATCTAAGGGCCGAGGAGGAAATAAGATGAAAGTAGGTGGAAAAAGGGAATGATAAAGAAAGGTAAAAAGAAGAGCCTTCTGAAGCTCGGAGTTGCAATTTATTCCAACGATCCGGATGGAACTGTTCCGCGCGAATATCATGCAAACCAGAGATTAGTTTCGAGTAGTATATTGAGAAATTATGAATCTTGCATATTTTCATTTATGTTGTATATTTGTATAAATATTATATATTATATATGTATGTTTATTTATTTTATATTATATACGTCTTTAGGTCGAGGTATTCTCAAATATCAACAAATGGACAATTTTTAATACGACAGGGATTCCTCCTGTAAATAAATGAAATTCTGGCTCAGACAATTACAGCTATTTACTCCAATTGAAGATCTGATCGTATTCTCGTTTTTTATATATATTTTATTTATTTACTTCTTTTTTAATGTACATTTTACATGTTATATCATACGCATTTATTTTATATTGCCTACGTTCCTAATACACAATTTAGTTTTGGATATCTCTGAGATATTACATGCGTTTTAATTTCAAACGAGATTCTCCCCTCGTAAATAAACGAAATTTTAGTTAGACAGGATTGAATTGAAAATTTGAACGTTATTAAAAATGATTGTTCGTCCAGTTCAAAATTTGTTCGTTGTTAAAAAATAATCGTTGACGAACGTACACTAGTGCGATAGTATGAACACGTAATTTCCAAGTTACACGACATATTGTTAGAATGTTATACAAATTCTTACATTGTCCCAAACAATTGCGTCAACCAAACAAAAGAGTACTCTAAAGTTTAAATAAATTAATAAATCGATGTACCATCCGCAATGTAATAAAAATCTTTTTCAGAGATTAATCGTTAAAGAAAGCATATATATATATATTAAAAACACATATTATATATACATATACTTTTGTAAAAGTAATTAAAATTCATTATATCTCGTAAACGAAGACAGATAGGACATATATTTGTATGACTTTTTTTCATTACTTTTAGGCGTACAATCAGCTGTCGAAGTGCGTCCCGCAAGTTACGAAACACCCTGTATATATACACGAGAAGTGAATCTAGTAATTGCAACGTGACACCGGTTGAATTGTTTTGCGACAGGAAAGCCGTTGTAGAACGGCAGTGTTTGCAAATAAATTTCCATTATCGATAACGTGCATTCTCCGCTACGCTGGCGAACGTGTCGTGCGCCTGACACTCATAGGAAATTCTACTTTAAATCTGACTGCAGCCGCGGTCTCGATGGGCGCGGCGCGAGACAAAAGTTTCTCACCGGGGCGAGAGCGGAACGCTCTCTCACGCGTAAACTTCATAAATAAATGCATTCACGGAGAAATTCTCGGCGAATAGATCGAGAATTCTCGCTTCTGCAAGCTCTCCGGAGATCGAAGGACGCGGCGCGCGATTTTATCTCTCTCTTCTTCCTTTCTTCTTTTTCGGCAACGTTCGGCGCTCCCCGAATTATTCATACGACCTGCGTGCACAGAGACAAGTGTGTGTGTGTGTGTGTGAGAGAGAGAGAGAGAGAGAAAATACGATTGAAGAGGGAGGTTAACGATTTTAATGTCGGAGATGGAGCGCGTCGCTGTCGTTAGCATTCAAATTCCTGTCGGGCGGGTATGGGGAGGAATCTAAATGCCACTAGCGCAAGCCCAATATCCAAAATTGTCCGCGGAGATCGCAATCGCCGCCGCCCCCTGCGATATCGTTGGCATTCCGGCCGAGCGGCAGATGGAAGAACCGGGGGGGAGGGAGGGAGGGAAGGGGGTTAGCTGCAACCACCGACGACCCCCGGCATTCCTAATAATATTAATACCCGAAATCATTTGCGCGTGGCACAGCTTTTCCCAAACCACCGTTCCCCAGCATTGAAATCCTCGTAAATGCGGCCGAATGCGGGATGAAACCGGGCGGAGATAGGGAACCGCGGCTCTCTCTCTCTCTCTCTCGTCGTCTCACGGGGTCATTTCCATCCGCAGATATCATCCACGGAAATCCTCTTTGTAACGCCGCGCCGCGATACGATTTCGTACGGATACACGGCGCGTGGTATCGTCGACTGTAAAACAGAGAGATGTGGAAGAAGGCAGCGCGGATATGCTCGTGGAACATCCGGCGACAGAGATCGGCCAGCCGGATAACTCGTTACGTCGAATCCTAATGGGGATATCGCGCGATCTTTAATTAGAAATTTGAAGGCGTCAACGCTGCGATTGTAACGTGTAGGGGGCACACTATCCAGGTAACGTTGCAAAGGTGAGAGTTACATGAAAGAAAGAAATTTTCTCCGTTTCATTAGGATCAAGCAGATTTTTGATTGCTAATTATACCTTGAAGTGTCAGCTGTCAAAATGTACAATACAATGACATTATGAATATATTATAAATAGTATATATATATAAATATAAATATATTATAAATAATATATATATATATAAATATATTATAAATAGTATATATATAAATATAAATATTATAAATATGAATATTATCAATATCGCGCGATCTTTAATTAGAAATTTGAAGGCGTCAACGCTGCGATTGTAACGTGTAGGGGGCACACTATCCAGGTAACGTTGCGAAGGTGAGAGTTACATGAAAGAAAGAAATTTTCTCCGTTTCATTAGGATCAAGCAGATTTTTGATTGCTAATTATACCTTGAAGTGTCAGCTGTCAAAATGTACAATACAATGACATTATGAATATATTATAAATAGTATATATATATAAATATAAATATATTATAAATAATATATATATATAAATATATTATAAATAGTATATATATAAATATAAATATTATAAATATGAATATTATCAATATCGCGCGATCTTTAATTAGAAATTTGAAGGCGTCAACGCTGCGATTGTAACGTGTAGGGGGCACACTATCCAGGTAACGTTGCGAAGGTGAGAGTTACATGAAAGAAAGAAATTTTCTCCGTTTCATTAGGATCAAGCAGATTTTTGATTGCTAATTATACCTTGAAGTGTCAGCTGTCAAAATGTACAATACAATGACATTATGAATATATTATAAATAGTATATATATATAAATATAAATATATTATAAATAATATATATATATATAAATATATTATAAATAGTATATATATATAAATATAAATATTATAAATATGAATATTATCAATATTATAAATATAAATATATAATATAATGACGTTATATTATTAATGATATTATATGTATAATATAATAATATGGTTTAGAATGAAATCGACCGGCTAAAAAGTCAGCTAGAAACGAAATTAGTTCCCGAGCAACGTAATATAATTGTACATTCTTGATACACGCAACAAAGAGTTTGTTTCCTCGACAATAAACCTGTTGCCCCTAAATAGGCAGGCCATTTTCGACGCCACGAGTCGAGAGATTTGACAGAGAAGCTACGCGATTTACGCGAGCGCGCATTCGCATAGGTAATCGCGAGCGTCGCTCGGTAGCTTGGAAACCATTTTCCATCGTATTGGTCGGGAGATGAGCCTGGATACCTTCACGCTGATCCCCGTCGTGCTTTATCGCGGGTTCGCGTCGCGTGCGTTGAAGCGTGGCCTTTTTCTTTTAAAAAAGCTCGCGCGCCACGGCATTCTCTTTCCGCTCCTCGTTTCTCGCTCGTCGTTTCGCCCTTCTTCGCGCGCGGGCGCGCTTCTAATTAACAATGTCCCTGCTGCTCGCGTCGAGTTTGCCGGCAGTGCGGTCGCGTCGGCGAAAATGAAAAGAAAAGAACAGAGGAGAGAGAGGGAAAAAATTTTCACCGCGCGCCAGCGAGAAGCTTTTAATGAAGCCAGTCGACGTACGGCTGCATCCAATTGGGACCAACTGGTGCGTCCATGCGAGACGCAGCCAGTTCTCCTCTCCTCTTTATCCGGCGCGAGTCTCGTTACTTCCGCGAAAATTCGACGATCGATAGCTGCTGTCCCGGCGATCAAACGCGGCGAACTGATCCCTCGATCCGCACTTCCTGTCGAGGGGAATCGACCGCTACCGATCGAAAAGAAACCTCGCGACGTACCAGATTGTCAAACGTTTTAGACTGTGAATATTCTAGGCCGAACATTCTCCAGATCATTCGGTCATGGACGATTTAAAAAGTAAGTTTATTGCTTCGGTTAGATTGACCGAAAGACTTTGATTCTGTGACTGATTCTCTGCGGGGCAAGACGATAAATTCATCGAGTCAAAATCATGATTGAATAGCTAGAGTAGAGACAGAAAACACTGTTCAGACAAAGGTGTATTACAATCGCACTGGCATTAAATTATAAAAATTTATATATTTATTATAAATTTATAATTTATTGGAACAAAGATACTACAATAATAAAAAATTTATAATAACAAATGCTAAATTGTAAAAGTTTATTATAAATTTATAATTTATTGGAACAAAGATACCACAAAAATGAGAATTATAAATAAAAATATAAATAATATTTAAAAAAGTATGTATAAAATATATATATATATTAAAAATTTACGATAATAAATACTAAATAATAAAAATTTATATTACATTTATTACAAATTTATAATTTATTGAAACAAAGATATTTATAATATTTACAATAAATATTTATAATATAATACTTCGAATACCCACAATTTCAATGTTCGAACGTGCACCAGCATGATCACGAATCTTGAACAGAGACTGATGATCAGTAACAAGGATCTGAAGGATACAGATTTCGTTGGAAAGCTGCTCTATCGAAAGAAATTTAAGAACGTGGCGATTTCTTTCTTTTATGGAGATTTCCTGTCGGACTTTCGCGGAAAAGTCGGGGGATTTTACAGGATTCGTCGTGTTTTATTAGCGTCCCGAGCGATACGACAGGTGCGCGTCCGGTAACAGGGACGTTGGAATTTTTTAGCGAAGCGTTTCGTCGAAAATCCGTACGAGAATTTACCGACTCTCGTCGACTGATATTTCTATGAAACAGACTCCTTCAATCCACGATTCTCCACGACGACTTTGATCTCGAACCGTTCGACGCGAGTAAATTCCTCCGATATCGCCAGCCGAATGTCGTAACACGATTTGTATTTTTTCAAGTATCCTCGGTCCTGAACTCACTCTCTCTTTCCCTTGGCTCTAGATAAAATTTGCATTCGCGAACCGAGCGAAGCACAAAGAAAAAAACAAATCGCGAAAGCCGCGAAACCTGTTCCCAGATATGATATCGTCCGCGTGAAAACGCGAACTCTCCCATTGCTGGGGGAGTATGTATTTTTCTTTTTCGCCGCGCGCGTGGCCAGGCAGTTTCTTCTACCGGTTGGCGAGCGTATTTAATATCGGTGGTTAACTCTTCCCCCGGTCGTAAATTGCATTTGTTCGTAATAACCGCGAAACTTTGCCGCAACTTTAATGACCGAATTAAATTTAGCAAATTTCACCCTCCCTCCCCCACCACCTAACCGCTTCGAACTCTTATCCCTGTTAGCCTCTTTTTCGCCCGTTTTCTTTTTTTTTTTTTCTCGCGCCGGATCCTCCGACCGCGGTTTTCTAATAGAATTAACCACTCGTTCTTTGCCGATATTTTACTCGTTTCTCGTCCGAGGGATTACGTTGTAACGCATTAAACCGTTGGCCCCTTTGTTCGCGCGCCCATCGATTTGAACAACGAAACGATCGTTACGACGTCGATAGAATCGTTTTTTTTCTTTTCCTTTTTTTATATGGGAGTTTAGAGTCGCACTCGACTACGAGGTCTTTAGCGACGTGTTGAAAATTTTCTTTTTATATTTGTTCTAGTAGTTGGATGACGTTCCTTTGTTGTTTCTGGCAGGTTAGAGTGTTTTCGTTTAATCCGTATTTACTTCTTGGGTTTCGGTATTTTCTGCATTCACGTAGCAGGGTGTTGGGTGGTGAGTTGTTGGTTGCAGGTGTTGCAGAAGGGTGGTTAGGAGATATTTGTTCCGTACCAGAATTCCAAAAAAACGGAATTTTCCGACCACGGTGTTAGTATCCATTTACGAATACTAACTAGTTCAATGTTACCGTCTTGCCTTGGGAGGATTGCCCTTTTATTTACACTATTACACTATTGTCTATATTATTATATTTCCTTTATTATGTGTTAGATTTGTACATTAATTGTGCGACGTTGTTGTCTCGATTGATTCCCTTTTTCGACTGTCTCGAATCTTCCAAACGCTGTCTTTTTTCTTGGAGTGTATGTTAGTGTGCGTGCGTGTGTGTGAGGCGAGTGTAGTAGTGAGTCGTGGATGATGGTGTGTCATAGTGCGTAAGAGGGAACAATATTCGTGTGTGATCTTGGAGTGCCCGATTCGAAGTCTAGTCATAGCTATCCTTTCTTTTCTGCTTATATTGTTGTTTGGTATTTTTTGGTAGAAGTGATGTGCTATGTCGTGTATTTTGGTTCTATTTGTCGCAAAAGAAATTCTGTTCCATTCTTCTCTTTCCGCTTTGGTCGTCGAAGCTAGTAAGTCTTGGGATTTTGGCTTCTATTGTTTGGTCTGTTGTTGCTTCTTTGGCTAAGGAGTCGGCTTTTTCGTTTCCTCCTATTCCTCGGTGTGACGGGGATCCAGGTGATTATTATTTATTTATGGTCGTTGGTAAGTTCCGTGTATGTTTCCTGAATCATTTGTATGACTTGGTGCTTTTCGGTGGTATTGGTGTTTGTTGATAGAATCGTTGTCTCCGTGATTTTGTTGTTCTATTTATTCAGCCTTACAGCAAAATTTACAAGAAGAAGGATCTAACTTGAGATATGGGTTACGTTGATGGACAAAATTACAAGATACCTTGTATATTTCTTCGCATACTAAAAATTGCTTATACGCGACATTTAAGGATTCTCTGAATATATTGTCAGTCATTTCTTAATATTGTCTTTTTCATCGTCATCGTCAAGTTCAGCTGTGCTTGTGCATGAAACATGCTTTGTCCAATCATTGTTCAAATGTTCAATTATCTTCTGAATTAGAAGGAATCCTCAATATTGTTATTACTAGTTGTAGTGCACATTTGAAGCGATTTTAATAACATGGTATATGCTTCGTTAAAAGTGGTCCACCTGAAACGTTCCAAAATTCTCTGAACTGAAAGAAGTATCATTGGTCGTTAACTATTACTCGTCAGATAAAGTTATAGTATACTATGCAGTTGAATTAACGTACTTTGTAGTTAAAAATTAAAAATCGTCCACTTGTAGCATGTCTGAAAATAAAACACGCTCTACAAGACCGAAAACTCTCTGAATTGAACGACGTGTCGTGTTTCAATATTGCCTTTGTCAACTATAGTGCACATTTGAAGCGATTTTAGCTAACTATTACAGAACGTGCAATCAAAGACCGAAACATTCCAAAATCTCTCTCCGAACTGAAAGAACGTGTCATCAATCGTTTCTCAATATTGCCTTCCATTTTTAATCATCAGATCAACTTTCAACCATCTTTCAGCAACATGTGACATACTTGGTCGAATTGAAAATTAAAGATCGCCGGTTTGTAACACTCGGACATTCTCCACGCGTTTCTCAATTTTCTCCTCTCCACCCGATCGGTCGCGGTTTCCAGGAGTTTTCAGCAAAATGGAACGCGGTGACCGACAAACAAGAAACATAAGAACGGGAACCTGATATCTTGTTTAACAACGAAGTTTGGGTAATATCGATCTATAGCCCAGAGACGAGCCGCGATGCATTACGTTCTCTGGACAGGAGCCATGCACTCGCGAGAAGTCACCTCGATCGATCCGCCTCGGCTCTGTTCCCAACTTTTCAGGCTCTTTGTCTCGTCGCCGGCACAGCAAAGTGGATAGAGTCCTCGGAGCGTGCCGAGTTGAGAGATTCGAATGCACAAAAGGTCGCGTAGTGGATGACGTGTCTGAAACGAGGAGAACCGCGCTCGTTAGGATCTTAAGGCGCGGGATCCGCAGCGTTCGTCTTGGCAGCAATTTTTCTAACAATTAACTGCGGCGAGTCGGGTGAACCGGCGCGTAAAATTGATTTAGAAGCGTGAAAACGGTGCGCAAAAGTGCAGGTCGCGGCGGAACGCTGAAAAGGGACGTGTTCCTCTCAGGCTTGGAAATCCTGTCGCCGGGCGGGAAACGTGGGCCGCGTTTCAAACGGGGACGCGCCGGCGAACAACTTTTTGTCGAGCGAACTTCGCCCACTCCCGGGGGAAGCGAGATCGTCCCTTTTAGAACGAGAACCTTCCTTCCTCGCCAGCGACACGGCCGGAGATAGGTGGCTGCCCCTTTCTCTGGATCATTGTCAAAGCTCGTGCTTGAAATCGTCCGCGGCCCTTCCCTCCCCTCCGAGGAAAATCTCGCACACGCGAATTTGCCCCGAAAGAGATATTTTCGGTTAGTCTCCGAACCGTGAAGAGATCGGGGTTTGGAAAACGACGATGCACAACAAACCGTGACAAACGAGGTCTCGTCTGTTGCTTAATTGGGAGGCGGAGAATAGTCGGAAATGGATTCGTCGACAGTGCGTAGATATAGTGTTACGAATCTCTCGCAAATTCGGCTAAATTCGACTTGAGGCAGTGGTGGATCCTCTTTTCCTTGTCCTTTCGCTGCCACGATCACGCGTAATACACACACACACACATATTTGCTAATATATATTATATATATATATATATGTATGTATGTATGTAGCAGTGAGTGGACGAGATCGCATTGTGTCTAATTGCATCCGTTGCCGTTTTTGTTTCAGGACCACTCGACGAATGAGTAACGAAGCGTGGCCCGCTGCTCTCAAGGTACACGGGACACGGTCCCTTTTCTTGTCTCTAACGAACCGTCGCGAAATTTGTATTCCAGCGGACGTACAGCATCCAGACACGTCGCTCTGTCTCGCCCTTTGTCTCCAACCTTCCTCGACCTCCTTTCTTTTTCCACGTCGCGTACCTTCTCTTCACTTCGATTCTTTCTTCCTCTCTCTCTCTCTCTGGCGTGTTTTCCCTCGTTTTCGCGATCTCGCCAACAACTTGCGAGATCCTTCTTCTGGAAATTTGGAGATTAATAATTTTACTTCATCTCTCTTTTCGTTAACGTTCCCTTAAATTTCTCGAATCAAAGATCTACCACGTTTCGCGCGCGCGCAATCGCAATTACTCCCCGTTCCCCTACAATTGGGACAATTAAGATAATTGCTGCGAAACTTGACATTGCATTACACTTGCATACCCGTTTGCCGTCTGCAAGGGCACTTGCCTCCGTATACCCGCGTCAGCCATTCAATTAAACAAATTATCAGCGAGGTGGAGACAACGTACACCTCTCCTACGAAGAACCGAAAGTCAAACGCATGCAGTCGAGGGTGTTCGAAATTTTCATTAAAAATTAAAATCCTAACCCTCTCCGATTTCGAACGATTTGTTAGTATTTAATGGAATATCTTTATCCAAAGGGGTTCGCCATGTTCTTACAGAAATTGCTGGGTCCCACAGGGGGACATTATTTGACCATAATTTTTTGCCTTCGTAGAGTAACGGTGGAGATTTCCAGATGTGGCCAATTTCTTTTCTATTTTGATTTATTTTGGGATTTTGTATTTGTTATTTATTTATTTTGTATGTATTATTCACATGTATTTATTATTTAATATATATTATATATATTATTTATATATATATTTATCATTTAATATGCATTATATATATTATTGTATATATTGTTTATTTATTTTGTATATTTATTATATATATTATTGTATATATCGTTTATTTATTTTGTATATATTATTTATATATGTTTGTTATTTAATATATTATATATGTATATTATTGTATATATTATTACGTATTTATTTATTTATTTATTCACGGTGATGATTTGCATTTTATTTATTCAGAGTGACGATGCCTTTTCTTTTCTCTTAATGATACAAAGTCCTTGTAAAATGTAAGCAATTTATTACGTCAGGGTAGAATCTACGTGCAATTGAATATAAAAAATATTCAACATGGGACATTCATTGTTGTACAATGTGCAATTGAATATATTTGAATAGTTTATTTGCTCTCGCGAGAAGAGTTTGTTCCTCCATTGTAAATAATAATTAACAAACACAGTAGCGATTCGATATTCTCGAGTAACATTTTACCCCGGTGTACTCTCAATATCTCTCGAAACGGCTCGCGAACATTCGCGTCGACATTCGATCGAGAATTCGCCCCCGTTTCGGTCACCGGGTGCCTTTCCAATTTCGTGTTTGGCTCTCAACCAACTCGTCAACTCGTTAGCGAAATTCGCAAGAATCTCTTTCTAATCTCGAAGCTATCGTACATCTCTCGTGGGGAACATTTACTGCGTCGTAAACGTTCGAGCTGATATTAGGAACGGGATACGCTGCGTGTTCGCGGCTTCCAAGATTCTTCGTGGCCGCCGGTTCCCGCCGCTCCAAGTGCATATCAATCCCCGCTGAAATCACGGCGAAATTAAATGGAAATCTGCGGCCGCCAATTAATGAGCAATATCCAAGAATTTAATCCGTGCGCGCTCGTGGCGTCGCAACTGCCCGTAATTGTTTAGCGCCTCGTTGCGTTATTCTGGCAGACGACCGATTAAAATGAAAATTGGCTAACGCGCGATTGCGACGAGGAATATTCGTGCGAATGTCCATTCGGTGAAGAACATTTGTTGGTTAATCCACGAACAGCGGATCGGGCCGCGAAATTCGATATCGCGATCGACGCGATTGCGAGATTTACATTAATCATCTTTTAATGAATAAAAGAAAGAAGAAAAAGAGAAAGAAAAGAGAGAGAGGGAGAGAGAGAGAGAGAGAGAAATTCGAAAAGACGCGCGTAGTGCAGAGAAATCGATAGAGATACCGCCTCTGGCGAGAAATGTTTCGTTACGTGCGCAAATATTCGAAAATATTGGGACCCCTGAGGTATGAAATGCTATTGTGTATTTGTTTGACACACGCGGCAAAATAAAATTAGTGATTTCAACTGAAAACTATTCGATGTTTTCGACTGGTTTCGAACAGTCGCGTTTGATTGGAAACGAAAAAAAAAAAAGAAAAAATTTTGCGAAAGGGAATTTCGAGAGAGAAAAAACCCCCTTATTGCTCGAATGTTCGGGCTCTGATCGAAAATGTTGACATAGCTGATCTTCGAGTGGACTTTTCAGTTCAGTTTCGATAGCTCGGATTTATGTTTAATTGCGGCAAGCGGAAATAAATGTTTCCTTGCAGTATTGAAAAGGAGTAAAAAAAAAAAAGAAAAAAAAAGTAACAGAAGATTATGCAAATGTTCAAATAATCGCATCAACTCGTAGTATAATTGGTCCCCAATGATCCACTTGAAGGTTAAAGCTCGAAGCTCTTCAACTCTTTAAATATCAAAGTGGTTCATATTTTGAAAGTATCGCTTCACTATTTCTATTTGGTCAATAGAAAATGTTACAAAAATTACTTACAATAATTATTCATTTAAAATGAATTCCAATCCACTTGAAGGCCAAACTCTTTGACTCTTTAAGTGTCGAAATATTCACATTTTAAAAGTATCTGTTGTTTCACTACTGTGTTTCGTCCATATACTGTTGCAAAAGCGTCAAATCAGTTATCAATTTAAACAACAGTTACTAATTTAAGATAGACCACTTAATGGCTAAAGTTGAAAAAAAACTCTTTAATCCCTTAAATGTCCAAATATTTACATTTCAAACAAGACTGACCAATGACTTATTGACAACGATTATTAATTTCAAACAAACTCCAATGGATCACTTAAAGTCCAAGGATCCTTAAAAGTTGGAAGCTTCTCTCAATCCAAGATATCCACATTTTGAAAGTATCGCTTCGCCATTCACATTTCATCAATATACTATTACAAAACAACCAAATGACTTATTTACAATAATTATTAATTAAAAATGGATTCCGAGCTACTCAAAGGATAAAGTTGTAAGCTCTTCAAACCTTCAAAATATCCAACTGCACTGCTAGATATTCAATGGAACAGAAAATGTCACAAAAATGTCACCAAGTGACATATTTGCAGCAATTATTAATCGCCAGATCCTTCATTGAACCACGATTAGCTGTTTTCCTCTTGCTTGCAAAGGTAAATGAAATTCCAATCATAAACCTGTATAAGAATAATTTCGCTTTGCAATAATCGCGACGGATGACGGAAAAGCTGCATGATTTCGCGAGAGGGCGTCGCCAACGTTGTTTATCGAGGCTGGTTTGTCTGGTCCCTCGTCGGTCAATATTTCTTGCAACGTAACGATATTTCCCCCCGGCAATTTCTGTAATCGAAAATCGATGGCCCGCCGAGTTCCTTAACGTGCTTTTAATGCGGCTCGGCTCCTGTTCATTAGAAACGTGGCGCGCGCGCTTCGCGAGCGCGCCGTCGATTCTCTCGGAACGAACCGCAATGCAATAACTAACGAAATTTCGCCGGAAATACAGCCGCAATTCCACGAACGAATATTTGAAACGATTCGCCGCCGATCGCCCGGCTCTTTAATTGCTCCTTCTCGAGTCTCGTTTCTCGGCGGAGATCGTGAAACTCCATATTCAAAGTCCAAACTATGAGACGCACGTTGACACGTTCGTCGTACAGGAACGTTTTTTTTTTTTTTTGCAATTTGCCACGAGTAAATGTGATTTTTTTTTTAATTATGATATAAATAGTAAGGCGATAGAATGGCTGAAAAATTGTGTTAGTTTAGTTATAATGTGCGGAGAGATGGTTGAAATATTTTTTAAATAAAGTTCGAGCATCGAGAAACGTGTGCATGTCAACGATTAGTGAAAGTATTAAAAGAATTATATATAGTTTTTCATAACTATATACATAGATCCACTACGGTTCTGCAGGTTAAAAGTTCTCTTTTACGACGAGTCCTCGAAATCTGTTATATTTTTTTTCTCGCTGTTTGAGCCAGACGACAAAAATTCGAGAAATTTCTTCTAAAGTTCAAAGTTCAGTAGAATGGTAAAAAAATGGTAAAAAAGAATCATACATTGTAGCAAATTCCAAGGAATCATTGTAAAGTGGAGTACTTTGGTAAAACTGTAATGGACCCAGTCATAAAAAAAATTTTTCAAGGCGTTTTCAGAGACAGGTATATAATTTGAATTTTGATAATTATCAGAGAGGAAGTATCTTCACACTTCCACCCACTAAAATCTTTGAAAAATGGAAGCTGAGGAAAATTAAAGTAGAAAATTTACATCTTAGAATATTACGACAGATTAATTTTTTTATCGTTATTTGTTCAATACACCATCGACTATTATTTCATTAAATATTATCGAGCCAAATCTGACTTGGCAATCGTTTTGTCTGCATTAGGTCGTGTCACATGAAATGTCGGATTTGCATTCATTCGTTTATTCGGTTGCTGTTCTTTGATTGAAGATTAATTGCTATTCAGTGACAAGCCTATTATTTTCTGCCCTATTCAGAGAAGGTGTTTTCCAAATGAATTTTATTTATATAAACGACGTCCTTTCAATGTGTTCACCGCCCAACGAATTTTCCTGTATGAATTCAAATTAGGTCACAATGCACCCTCTCTAATCTCCAGGTGTCTCTCCAACGGATTTCACCTTTTTAGAAGTTTGAAATCATTCCTGCGTTGGAAAACATACAGAGTGTCCAGAAAGTCTCTTTACAATTTCAAAAATTTATTACAAAGGCAAACGAAACGACAGATAAGTGAAAATTATTACGAAATGAGACGTGTTGTATTTAAGTTTTCGTTGTCTCATTTAATACACCTCTGTCAGGTGTACAAAGGTACGAGACATTACTAATTTAAAGCAGAGGATCATCGATGAGAGTATGCTACAGCGAACATGGCAAGAAATCGAGCACCGTCTTGATCTGCTTCGTACATTAAACGAGGCAGAAGGAAACTTAAACATACACGTCTCATTTTTCAATAATTCTCACTCATCTGTTTTCTCATTTACCTTCGTGATAAATTTTTGAAATCGTCAAGAAACTTTATGGACACCCTGTGTATTCAGAGACAGAGGCTATTTTTCTACTAGAATCTCGCTGGGTGCGTATTCCGATTAAAGTCGAGAATAATTTCCAAAGACATCCAACGTAATCCCATTTTATAGAACCCGCGTATTATCGCATCGCGATTATCATCGAGTGAAATCTGACCTCCGGCCATCGCCTCGTCACCGAGCAAACACAAAACCACCTAACCCCCATCCGCCCTGGGTCAATAACGCGTCGAACGTAACGAAAAATGTCACAGTCAGGCCGATGAAAAGCCTCGATTAGGTCGATCGGCGCGGATCGTTATCGCCGGAGATGCGAGAATCGTGTCGGGAAAGGTAACGAAGTATTGGCACAGATCAAAGATCGAACGCACGAGCGAACGAGAGAGAGAGAGAGAGAGAGAGAGGAGATATCGGCTTCTCTTCGGTCAGGCTCTCTCGCAGCCTCTCGAGCGTAAACTACAGAGGAAACTGGGACACGGGCGACATGGACGGGAGGGTGTATCGGGCGTCCCACCCGATCGAGGGTGAAAAAAGAAAAAAAAAGAAAAAAGGAGAAAAAAAACTCGAGGGCTTTCTCTAACGAACAGTGCCGAATGGGGAGTTTTGCTTTTCGTCGCGGCGTCATTGCGGGAAGATGAGTTTCCGAAATGAACGCAGTTTTCCGACCTGGATTTCCCAGGCCCGTGCCCGGAAGCCTCTCTCTCTCTCTCTCTCTCTCGTCGAGAGTATGCTGTCGCGGAGGCGAGCCCAGCCACCCTCGGTTGATTGCCTCCCTTTGCGGTATTTATTTTTTATTATCGAGCCTCGCTTGCTCGAACGGGGAAATTCAATTCTCCACGCGAGAGAGAGAAGGTGGCATCCGAGCACATTTGCTCGGAGATTGCCGATCGGTCGAGCGTTCTTTAGTTGAAACCTGGAATTTATTATCTCGTGGATGGCCAGGAGGCGTAAGATTCCGAGGGAAGACGTAACGTTGTGCCAGTTCACGGCTGTTTTTCGAAAATTTAATATATATATATATATATAGAGAGAGAGAGGTAACGGGATACTTTGCTGCGCGTCTCTTTGAAAATTTTCCCTCGTGTAACAAAAACTCTCTCTCTCTCTCTCTCTCTCTCGTTCGATATTGGATTTCCAACTGGAAAATGTTCTAATTATTTTCGCGAAACTTTCACCAAAGATTCTTGGTCTTTTTTCTCCGATTTGAAAGAAACGACAGCGCGTTTATATGTCACAAAGAAGGCACGCGTGTTACGTTACGGTTAATTAGCTAGAGAGCATGTAACTTTCTTTCTCTCTCTTTCTCTCTCTTCTTTCAATCGAGATTTTTCCGGCGTGCCAATTAAATGACGCGTTCAAAAAGATATTTATCAAATTTAGAGAGGCGAGTTCGAAACTAATTTTCAATCCTCGAAAGTGGGACAGTCTCGACACTTTAAGTGCCGAACTTTGTTCTAAAAATCAAAGTTCACACTTTTGTACAAATTTTTATCGATCACAAGATATAAGAATATCTGATCTGGAGGTTTGTTTAAGAATACTAAATAATTCCTCGCGAAGGAAAAATGAAACGGAAATATGGAACGTGGAATGAAATTTTTTCGAAATTCGAGGCTTCATTTTTCGAGAAACGTCGACTTTCTCAAGCGTACTTGAATTTTTAAATACTCACTCTGAATGTGAAACGGAAGTGAATAATTAACAGAAGATCCTCCTACAAGTCGAAAAATATGGAATAAAATTTCGGTACACGTGTACTTGATTTTTCAAATTTCAAGCTCGAAACTGTCTCCAAAGCGAAGCATCCAGCACTGAAATTTCACTCACCCGTTTTTTCACTTGCATTCGCGCGTAGAACAGCCTCCTGTTAATTATATCCAGTCCAGAAATATAACTAACTTCAAACTCGATTCCCTCGAAAACGAAGCATCTGGAATTAATCAATTTCAAGTCTGCAATTTTGTTCTCATTATTTTCGTTCGTTTTTTGCAGAAAATCATCCCTTGGCCGTTACTATCATTTTTGACATTCAATTGATTTTGCACGTCCCTTCGATTCGAACGATCTCGTCGAGCGGAGATCTCGATCTATTTCGATGGCAATCGCGGACAGTTTGTACTTCAGCGCGCTGGAGAATTTCCGGCGCCGCCCTTTTTTTTCAAACGGGCATAATCAGAGAACGGCAGCGTCGCTAATTACGTTAATTCTCGGCTGCCGTTCGTTTGGCTACCGGCGGGGAAGCGGCGCTGAACTGTACCCGGTCTGGCCGGGTACGCTGCGCGTGCAAAATGCAAAACAGACGTTTGTGTTCGTTAATCTTTTAAATCTCGTCGCGTTCGCCCGGGATTTTTTTGCTTTTTCTCTCTTTTTTTTCCCAACTGCTATGTAATTACAGCCGATGAGCGTGCCGCGGCGGCTGTTTCCGCGGATTTTTACGCGTTCGAAGAACTCGCGCGCGCGCATGCGCGATTTAAAGCGGTTCGTTAAAGCAGATCGCTCGTTTCTCGCGTGCGTTTCGCTCTAACCCACGTTTTCATTTCCACCCTCTCTCGTTGCGTAATAGCTCGAAGAACGCTGGTACTAACTGCCTTTTAAATATATTGTTTGAACAAGTAGTATACGCAGAGTACATCATTAAATTCGTCGTTGGAAAACAGTAATCCCATCAATTTGCGTAAAAACATATTTGATCAATTCCGAGATATTTGACAGAGTATGTTCCGCGCTAAATTTGAGGATAGTTTTCACTTCTTTAACATCGACGATTGTCAATTATTATATTATTACTATAATATTATTATTATTTATTATATTATTAAATTATATTATATTGTAATTATATCCCAATTTTCATCAAAATCGATGATTGACAATCCAGCATCGTTTTTCAGGATTCTCTGCATGATTGATCATGACTACGCCTGTTAATTATGTGCAGGACTTATTATTTGCAAATGAACTTGTCCTATTCCTTATTATAAACAGTAATATCGATAGCTTCGATCGATGGAGAGACTGCGGATTGAAATTTTTGCAAACGCGATTGTAATTATTGCAGTTAGAGAATTAATTGCGACTCGAGAATACGAGAATTTGAGAATTCGAAAAATTTGACTCTCGAAACAGATCCAAGATTCGGATATTTTACAGATCTTCTGTAATAACATTGCAATTTTGTTATTTAATAATTGCGTTATTACCGAGTTCGAATTTGTCGAAAATTTACAAACTCAAAGTTCGACCATGCAACATCCTCGCAGTGTAGTAAGTAAATATTGGATTTACTGCACACATTTCGAAGTTCAATAGGGTACAGCAAGTTTTGAAGGGTCGTTTTAAAGGAGGAAGTTCGATCTTTAGATTCAATTGCGAAAAAAAATTCTTCCACCACGTCGCGCAGAGATGTTTGAACTTGGAAAATTTTTCAAGACGAAAAGTCATCTTCGCTTTCCATTCGCTGTAGTGGCTTATTGAAAGAAAAGTAATGAAACATTCTAAAAATGAGAATAGGTTAATTGCTTTGATTTTTTTCCCATGAAAATATAACAGTTCAAATATCAGCAATTTTCAGCCGAAAATTTAAATATTCGGAAACCGAAATGTATTTGTATTTGTATTTTTTTTTTATATCGTACGTATTCCATGTATTTTTACAATTTTAAATTTTCCATAAATTTCATGTATTCCATGAATTATATTTTTCATTTTATATTTTGCATGGATGTATAAAAATCCGCTATGTCTATTGATTAATTGACTATATTCTCACTTAGTTATGCCATACAGTAAACGAGTCGATATGATTTCGTGTGTTTCTAAATTATATACAGAGCGACTTGAATACCTTCGTTGTTTTTAAAGACGTTGGGGAAACTTTGTTAACAAAAATTAAGTCCATAAGTCCAAAGTGCATGTCCGAAAACTATTAGGAGGTTCAGGGTCTACAAACTTTAATTAAAAAAAAAAAAAAAAAACGATAAATTTACAGAGGATCAAAATTTAAGATTAAAATATCCCACTTTTGACATACACAGATTAACGTAACTTTTCTATAAAAAGTGTCAAGCTGCATTGGAGCAGATGGAGCAAAAAGATATTTTATTTTATTTAAAAAAGGAGAGGTGACCTGTCATATCATGGCCTCCTTCGTACCAAACAATTTTTATTAACAAAGTTAACAAAACACAAAAATATTGAAGATGATCGTAATTGGAGAAATTCTTTTTAAAAATTTGTGACGTCACTCGCAGTGGCTGCAGAAAGCATTATATTGTGTACACGTTCGATGAAAAGTTGCCAATATTTTAAACTCTTATTTCTCCAGCTACAGAGAAACTTATTACTGTCGTACCGTGGTAATCTCTAAATGAAACAATTTTTGTCAGCAAGGTTTCACTGATCAAGTCACTCTGCGTTTCATTCATCGTGCACTAGAATATCACTCCAATCCTGATATTACACGCGTTGAAAGGGACGTTCGACAAGTTAAATTAAATTGAAATCAAACACTTGGACGAACAGGTCGGGAGGAAATTCGTGGACGAAT
Source organism: Tetragonisca angustula (assembly GCA_036937485.2). Lineage (NCBI taxonomy): Eukaryota > Metazoa > Arthropoda > Insecta > Hymenoptera > Apidae > Tetragonisca > Tetragonisca angustula. Next base: position 97,231 of record JAWNGG020000290.1, read on the forward strand.
GAGGCAACGGTTGGAAAGCACAACGAATCGAAAGCAAAGAGTCGACTCGGGATCGGGGACTGTTATCGCTCGGACGGAAACGGAGATACCCGTTATCGTACACTCGTCCGCGAACTCCACTAATTTTAACTAACGTTAGAAATATCGCGGAACTTTCGTGCGGCGAGTCCCTTCGCCAATTTATCTTACGATCTTCTGGAAAAAGGAACACAGGTACGGGGGGATGTGCGATAGGAGGAAGAAGAGAGGGGACCCCGCGAATAAAGGGGAAGAAACTGAGTAGAAACGAAAGAAGAAAAAGAAGAAGAAGAGATTTTTATCGTTTTACTTATCTACTTGCCTCGTAGCTGACGGAGTTTTAGTGTCCCTTAAACCGAGCGTGTAACGCTAAAAATTGCCGCGCGACTTCTTTACGCCTTGCAGTTCAACGCTGTGACTACCGGCGACATTCGTGCGGCGTCATGCGATTTTCAACGCTTAGCGATCGTTGAAAAGAAAGTTCTCGTTGGCGCAAGAAATTCTAATTGAAAATTCTTCGTGTCTCGAGACAGGGGGAAACTTCTGATTAACGTTGTAAAAACCGCCGGCGCTGTCGTGGCAACTTGAAATTTTAGATTAGCGACTGTCGGAAACTGTTTCAATGAGTTTAAATGCATGATGTTAAATATTTTAATAAATATATATTATATATTTTAAATATTTTATTTTATGTTTATTGTATTATATTTTATTATTATAATATTTATTATATTTTATATTAATATATATTAAATATTTTACTTTATATTTATTATATTATATTTTATTATATATTTATTATATTAATTATACTTTATTATTATAATATTTATTATAGTTTAAATAGATGTTAAATATTTTGTTTTGTATTTATTATATTACATTTTAAATATATATTAAATATTTTATTAAATATAGGTTTAGTTAAGAAAAGCTATCAGTGACAATTTCCAAGATCGTTGGAAAATTGAAATTCTTCACGACAGAAACTACATTTCGTAAATTCTCAGTAAAATTTGTTACATTTGTTACATTTACAAACAAAAATAGTGCAAGATCGGGACAAGTAATTAATCGAGGTATTAGCGAATAATTAACATTCGTTAATTTAATGTGATTGGTAATGTGATACCGTACGATGGAACGCCAAAATACGCGGTATTTATTTCGCGCATAAAAGGACAAACACTATCGTCGACACTTTTGTCCATCGTATTCTTGTCGAGTTGTTTTTTACATACGTTTAGAAACAACAACAACCATCACCGGCGAATTTCGATTCAATATCCAACTTTGCTTTTCGCTCATATTTCCGGCAAAATTGCCCGACGCAGCTTTTCAGTTCCTCTCCTCACCTCCCTCGCCGCTGTTTTATTTTATTTCTCTCTCTCTCTCTCTCTCTCTCTTTTTTACACCGTTTCATCGTCCGTGCGTGAATTGAAAACTTAATTTAAAATCGACAGAAAAGTAAAAAAAAAAAAAAAAGAGAGAGAAAGGAAGGAAAACGCTACAACCGGTGAATTAATTTGATCGCATTGATCGATCTCCATAGTGGGTGGGAGGGGCAGAGGGAAAAAAGTTTGCGTGCGGACGGACCGACACGGAATCGTCCGCTTAATCAAGTATAACCCGGCTGGCCGCTAATACACGCGTATGCGGTTAATTAATAATCGCCGCGTTTACACAGATTCGATGCTATGCCGCCGCATTAATTGAAACGCGGTATATCGGGGCCTCGGGTTATCGCGACTCTGCCCTATATCGTTGTCCGATTTCGAAATCGGTCCGATTATCCGCAATGGGCGAGATTCTAAAGATAGCTGCTGGAAATCGACGGGCTAAGGAATATTTAACCGACGCAAATGGCGTAGAAATTGCGCGGCGTAGCGCTGTTTCCCGACTGCAGGTGTCGAAAGAAGGATCGAAACGACGAATTCCTCATTTTCTTACTTTGGCAAGTGGCGTATCGATTTTTTAACGATTTTTCGTAAAATATATTCAGCGATGCACGATAGAATATTCGGTTGTCTAAGCTCACTAGCTTTCATCATATTCTACTTTTATTTATTTTGAACGAGAAGAGGAGACGAGGTGTGGCAACTCAAGAAATGTAATTTCCCAGAAGAAAAAGGAAAAGAAAAATGTTGCAGAGAATGTCCTTCGTCATTTGTGAAAGTTTTACTCATTGATCTTTGTAATATGGAATTGTGCTGCACCAACGAAGAGCATGATTGTATCTATGACAAAATTGTCGATAATTTGAATTGATATTGTTTCGTAAAAGATCACATAACCATCCACTTTTCCACAAACACGAAGCCTCTGCTACTACCAAAATTGTGAGCTTGTTTCTCGCGAAAATGACTTCACATCATGCAGTGGATAAGAAAGTGAGGATATTTTTCTCTCGAGAATTGTAATAATTCGAACGTGTGTCTTTCTTAACCGAAATCTATTGTTTCGAAGATCAAAGTCTTCCCTTTGCAACAACTAAAATTTGTTATACGATTATTCTTCTTTCATTTTATTGAGTATCAGAATGAAAAATTCAAGAAATTCTGTTAAAAGTTCAATAGAATGGTAAAACAAAATTATATAGTGAATATAAGAGCTCGTTGTAAAGAGAAAATTTTTACCTTCAAAAATGTAGTGGACATATAGAGTTGCAGCAATTTTTTTACACGCGAATTGAATTTTTACAATTTCCGAGAGAAACTCACAATTGTCAAAGTCGAAGCTTCATACTTTAAAATGAATCGTTATGTGATCTTTCTTTGCAAAGTTACAGTTTAAATTATAGACAATTTTTCGATGGCCATTTCATTTCTCATGTCACTGTACATCTTATTATGAATTTTCTCTTTAATTGGCGTTTAAACTGGCGTTGCTCCTTCAATCAGCAAAATTTAATTTCATTGAAAACCAGGATTTCAATTTGTCCTGAAAAAGACATACGTTTTCGAGTTGCGTCGCGTTCGTCGCGAGGAAGCAATATGAATAACAGAAGTTGATCAATTGAGATTCAGCATCAACCAGTTCGCATAAACGAGTATTCCACTGTAATAAAATACAGAATGCAATGAATAAATATGAAGTATACTTTAAAACGGATTACCTTGCCGCTAGTATGACAAAGAGTACAAAATAAACATAAATAAACATTGTGCTCCTCATTGAATTACAAACTTCTCTCTGTTCCTTACGTTTTCATTTCCCCGATGCAACTTCTCTACATTAATCTTCAACAGATCCAGTGTTAAATCTCTCTCTCTCTCTCTCTCTCTCTTTTATGTAGCATTATTTCTCTGTTGAAATGTCGATTGTATTACAGCGCAACTTTTTCCTATAACAACGCCACTGAACACGTTTTGTAAGGTTACACGGAAACGAATAAACTGTCAGAAAATTTCCTTTTAAATCGATCGATCGGCGCAGCAATCAGAATTCGCGATTCGTTCTGAAAATTCGACGACGAGAAAAAAATATGTGGAGAGAAAAATTGGTCAGTGGTTGTCACAGATGAATTCTACACCTTTGATTTGATGGAAACACGTGTAAAGTATCTGCCGCAAAATTTATCTTGATTTTTTGAATTTCAAGAACAAACATTCTTTTCCCTTCCGTTACGAAGGTGAAATTTTTCCAATGTCGCAATCTAATAGTTCTTTTGAAAAACGGTAGGAAAGTTTCTCAATCGTTCAACACTGCGTGCGTGCTAACACAGACTTTATGGTTCTGGACGCTGACTACATTAAAAATTGTCACACTTGAGAAAATTAGAAAAAGAATAAATTATATTGTAATAATAAAAAATAATAAAAAATAAATAAATAAAAGAAACGTTGAGATTTATCTGTGGTGCATTGATTTGTCTAACATTGAAAATAAATCGCGTTCAAAGGATCAAATAATATCGTAATTCAACGAAAAATATGTATTTAAATATGCAAATCTTTGGCACTCAAAGTGTTAATGAGGAAGACTAAACCTAATCTGACAATTGACGGAGAAAACAACGTTGAAAGGTAACTGACGATACGTCTTTTAGCTCGCAGAGACTTAATTTTGAATTTCAAGGTTAAAAAATTTTCTTCTCTGCTCACTGCATTCTACTCATCACGAAAGTGAAGAAACCATAGGTCGCAGCTTAATCTTGAGAAATGGAAAAAAAGTTGCTTGATCATTTAACAGTGTATTAACAGTGTCGACAAGTGTAATTTAACAGTCGAATAATGTTAACAGTTAATTTCATCGTTTGATTGACGCTACTGCAATGAATCATTTAGTGAAAACTCATTGCGAAAATTACATAGAATGGACATCTACGCGTCCAGAGTCATAAAGTCGCTGTTAGCATGATTAAGAAGCATTTTTACCATTTGTCAAGAGAAGAGCTATTAGGTCGCGGCCTGTGGCTCCTTGGAGAAGTTTTTGCATCATGTGTAAATTTTCGAGTCATTGACACCGCGTGAATTTTATTACAATACAATGCGATTGACTCGATAAATTTTTTTTTTCTTTTTTACTTTTTCCGTTGTTGTCGTTTCTCGAAACAAAAAAAAAAAAAAAAAAAAAAAAAAGAAACCCCATATCGGCGGATTGATACTTTTATTTGATTTTAATATTTCATTTCGCGAGTCAATCGACCTCGAACTCTGGCTCGCGTCGCGGATGTGACACGAATGTAACGAGTTCGCTGTTCTCAAACAGTCCGGTCGATGCGCGAGCGAATCGAGCGGATAAATTTTTCCACAACGACTAGCAGGAATCTGACTATGCGTCTAGTCTGCGACTGTCGCGTTTCATATTAATATCTGTGTTCGACGGCCAAAGACGCAACTGGTCTGCGTGATTAACGTTATTACTTGGTTCTTGAATGAAAATAATAGGATCAACGTTCGATTAGATTAACAATGTAGTACAAGTTGCTCATTGCCAGCTGAAGCTGAAGGTAAACAATACTGCAGTATCAGGTACATCTGATCACGACTTAACGAACAATTTTTCATTATTGAGATAGCAACAATAAAATTTAAACTATAACTCCTGTAACTGGAGTTATTCGTCAGTTGTAAGTAAATCGACGGGAGGTGATAAATGATATAAATATAAAGATAACAGGTGAATAAGTTGCTCCTGTGTCCGGATAAAATAAACTTCCTAATAATAGTAATAAAATTAACGTCGAAAGCAATAATGAAAATCCAATATTACTTGCTCGAGGAGACGATGTTATTGAAATTAGCGAATTTCCAAATCCTCCAGTTATAACTGAAGGGTTATTAAAAATGCACGTTTATTCGATAAAGATTTTCTAAATGGGAGCCGTTTTATGAAAACCAATCATTTCAGCGACTAATTAACGTCGCTTCTCATTTAAAAGCAAAATATACTTTTGTATTTAAAACCAGCGGTCGATAGAACGGGTTCACCTTTTATAATACGATTAATACAATTTTATCGCGACGTTATAATTAAACATTTCCATCAGCTGAAAGTTTCGACGAGAAAAATGTGTTTACATGGAACGAGTAATTTTTAGTGATAAGCGAGTTGTATCGAGTCACTTTGCGTATTTTACACATTGTCTAAAAAGTTCAACGTCTTTTACCTTTGTCTGTTATCAGCTTCTTATTATTTGATAAATTAAAGTAAGGTGTGGAGTGAACGAAATTATTGTCCCAATTGCTTGGTTATCCGGTACGTTCGAACAAACGACAAACTCTGTACCATTAATCCTTTCGCCGTCCAATAAAATGACGGAAAACGCTTCTAAAATGAACTATTTACAAAGCAGAGTGATTAAGGTCACTTTTCGCTTTGCTCGTACGTCGAACAGACTAAACAACGAAAGGATGTAACATACTGATATTCATAACACTTCAGTTAGTAGTGCAACACGATGCAAAGACCTCAATGCGTGTTTAGACAATGTTAAAATGTCTTCGACTGTTACAAACACTTTCTTCTAGAATCCTCCAAAATCCGTTCTCAAACGTGTTAAGGGAGCAGGACAGTGTGACGGGTCTAAAAATTACGAATATTTGGAGGACTAGTAAAAAAAAAAGTGCACATTTGATTGACACGAGCTTAGGCAACATTAAAAAAAGAAAAAGAGAAGGCTCTTTTTTAACTTTTCAACGGTATCCTTTTACATAATCTTTTTCTACATTGCATATCGGTGTGCATGATTCAGGAAAATTCAAAAGTAAACAATATTCTCTATTATATTTTTCTGAAACTTATGAAATTAACAGCTATTTGTTTTTGATTTATCGAATTTATGCCAAGAATCTCTACGTTTTTTGTTTATATTTCTCGAAATTGTTAAAAATTAGAAAAATGTTCGATCGTCGATCCCTAGTAAATGTTGCGCTAAAGATACGTACCAAGTTTCACAGTAATCGGTTGGTATCTTGCACACGTTTCTAAAAACCTAGTTTAAAGTTTCAGAATGTCATTTTTCATACGTATCCTTTACTTACTTTTCTAAATTACATATCGCAGCTCACAGTTCTTCACAACTAAATTGAATCCAAGTCCCCTAATATTCGATTCACCGAAAGTAATATTCGAATCGATTTACACTTTATAATACTGCTTAAAGTTGCAAACAGTGATACAAATTCAATTATTCTGTATCCCCGGATTTATTATCGTTTGTATCTTATTTCTAAGATTTCAAACTACTATTTAAAACAGAAAAGAAAAGTCGAGTTTTTGAAAATTTCACACTGTCCTGATTCGATCGGGATCGGGCCCGGAAACTGTAAATATCTGGGACTCGTTGGGTCTCGATAGCGAACAAAAGGGCCGTGACAGAGTGCGATCTACCCGTCGCGCGTTCAACTTGCAATCTGCCCGGGACAAAGGGCTCGGCCCTCGTGCGAAACGAGAGAACAATCGCGATAATAATCAGACACGCCGTGTTCGCCGAGGACGAGTGAAAAGTCGGAATGCGATCACGTGGCGGCGTAATTGCGCGACGTTGAACAGGACGACGGGGGAGTATCACGGGGCTATAAATGAGACATAAATTCGCAGGGAGATAAGAATCGGTTAGCCGCGCGAAATGTATGCGCGTCGCCCAGGCACAATAGAGAGCCTTGGAGGAGTTTGCCGGTCTGACGCGTGCATATCGCACGGCATAACTACTTAGTAGATAAGCCGTTGCTGCGACCCGCCCACACCCGTGTTGCTCGGCCGTTGTTTGCGTCGTGAGTCGCATCCGTTAAGGAGGATGTTACGCACGCGTAACTACCCTAGTCGCCGCGCAACTTTTGCGGAATTTCGACTGGCCCGGGGCGGAAAAGACAGTTTCTCGTCGTTCGTTGAGAACGTTCTTTTCCTTGGAGGACGAGATATCACGTTCTTCCTTTTTGACGTCCGATTTTTCACATTCGGTTGGGTCAGTTAATTGCATTCTTTCTCTTTTTTTCTACATTGGGATTACGTTGGTGAAAAGTAACTGCATTCCGTGTGTGAATAAGAGACAAATTTTCCTTACGAGAAATAAAAATTTCCCTCGGACGGTGTATTGATCATTTTGTTCGACCACGTATCGCCGTTTTTTGTGACTGCGCGCTCGAAAAAGTTTCTCACGAGAAGGAGGTTCGAGGAACGATTTGATATCCTCGTAAAGTAAAATTCAGCGAACTTCGACACTCGTAATTTGAAGGCTTCTTCATCGTACGCGTTAGGTGGTTCTTTACGAGCTCGCACAACGTTCTTTTTCTTTTCCTTTTTGGAAACTGCGACGAAAATGTTCCTTTTCGATTTTCCACCTTGAAATCGACGCCAAACAAACGACCGTGGATTTTCTTTTTCTCAGACGAGCTTGAACAATTAGCTATCAGATCACAGAACGGAAAACGATAAAACTTTGGTAGAAAATTATTTCATGCATCAGATGTTACAGAGAACACTGTGCCTTGGATATTTTATTGATTTATGTCGCGCGATGTACATTGTGCACTTTAAAATTTTCTGTAAAAATCGACAGTTTAGTTACGTCATTTTGCAACAAGCCACGTCCATGAATTATTCAGCACATAGTAAAAGATATCGACAGTTGCAGAGAGAGTGTTCTGTAATTTTAATTTTATTCTTCTGCATCCTTTGCATATATTGATTAGTACAGATTATTTTTGTTTGTCCTGCATAAATACAGAGTTTCGTCCTATTAATCGTTCGCATTTTATTGTGAATATACTCCGTAAGTAAAATACGCAAAATATTTTCTAAAAAATACTGGAAAAGTGTCAGAAATATTTCAGCGTGATTAAAGCAAAACGAACGCTATGAACAAAAGAGCCGCGTCAACAACGTGAATGATTAAACGGTATCATGAAATAAACGCGCTTCGTTATCGTTACGTTAACGTCCTGTAAAAATCAAAGATTCCAAGCATAAATTTCGCGCGTTGAATAATTCCCGCTGAAACGTACGTGTGGGGGAAAAGAGATGACTGCCAGTGACGTCACCACAGATCACATTCAGTACGACACGCGTTCGCACGTTAAATAGGATTTTCACATCGGCGGCTCCTCTTTTCTATCGAGATCGTTTCTTCCTCGCGCGCGCAAAGACGAAGAATGAAAGAAAGAAAGAAAGAAAAGAGAAGAAGCAAGAAAACGAAGCAAAGGAAAAGTAGAACGTTCCCATTTTTCCCGCGCCCAAGCGTATTTAATCAGAGACACGAGCTTCCAATATTCCAGATTAAACGAAGCGTTCCGCGACTCTCCTAACGTCGTCGTCTCTCCTTCAAGACAAAAACAAAACCTACCCTTTCTCTCGTAGCTTCGTGTCCGCGGAGTAACCCAGTTTCCAGAGACCTCGCCGTCAATTTTCCTCGTAGTTTTTTCGCTGGCGGCGTTTCAAATCGAGAGGGGGTTAATTGCGTGGGTCAGCGTTGCGTGTTCATCGTGCAGCGGCGGGCCGAAAGCAAAGGCGGCGGCGGGCGGTTATACTACTGTTATACGGCACGTGCGTGTCGGTGGCCGTATACCCGCAGCCAGATAAGCCCGTATCTCGACAGGGCAATAACATTAGCCGTGCACCGAAACCGGGATGCCCCTAACGCGCGGGAATATTTCAACATGGGGCCATTAACGTCTTGCCCTCGGCTGCGGGCCCCCGTCGCTTCTCTTACCCTTGCTTTATCTTCGTTCCTCTCTCCCTCTCTCTCTTTTCCTTCTTGTCACTGTTCGTTCGTCCGGGCGCGATTTTTCCCCGAGCGTTTAAATCCGCTCGACTCGTCCTCCACCCTTTTGGTTTCGCGAGTAACTCCCACGGCACGATCGTTCTTTGATTACCTGGCTCTTTATCGCCGCTGGAAGAATGGCGTGCCCGAGTCCTTAAGACCTGCACCGATAACAGCGCCGACTGAATTTATGCAGTTTGCCTTCCTCGCGGCGAGGTGTTCTTCTTCTCTGCCCTTTGGAAATTGTACATTTTTCCCATGGGGCCAGCCGGTATATCACGCCGGAAGGGGATTAATTCGCGGCGCGACAAGCGCGTCTTTCCCTGGGACGAATTAAAATCAGCGCGGAGCTCGATGCATTTTAAATGTTCCCCTCCAACGGATGTTGAAGTTGGCGTTTCCGAAGTAAAATCCGCGGATTCTTGAACGATCCTTTGCGATGGCAAACGGCCCCCGAAAACGTGCGTTTTCGTCGAGTAACGCGTTTCAAAAATGACGAACGGGACGTCATTGCTCCGTTTTCTGGTGGATGACGTGAAAATTCGAAACAACTGTGTCAGTTCGTGTGACACAGTTTGTTGTTTCAAATTCTGCGCAATATAGCGAATATCGTGTTATATCAGGCCAGGAATTATTTGAAACAATTATTGGTACGATTGATATAATTCATTATTGCAAAATTTGAATAATCTGTTGAATAAGCAGATATTGCATAATGCGTTGGCCTGTTTAGTTGGATGTTATTTGGAATAATTTTAGTTTCATACAAATTGTCGTATCGAATTTTGAATAATTAATTGCCAGCGGATTGAATAACACGCAGAGATTTTCGAAAGTGACTCAGGCCCATTTTCTTTCGTCACGAGACATTGAGAAATGTTTCTCGTTTGCATCGATTGTTATTATATTTAGCAACGAAATTTTCAAACGATTAACGCAAACGATTATTTTTAGATTTGAATTGTACATTGTGTACAAGTGAGAAGTTCACTTAAAAAAAAAAAAAAGGAAATGGACGTACATTATATGTGATATAACTAGATGTCGTTTGAAATAATTATTAGTCGATAAATGTGGTAAATAAAAAAAAATGTATCAGCACAGTTAGTTTCCTTGCAACATTTCTGTGAAAATAAATGATGACAAAATCTGTTTTCATAAATAGGTTATTATACAGAAAAATAATGTTTAAGCAATGATTTGATAATACTACAAACGATATGAAAATTCGAGAATCATAAAGATATCGACGTACGAAGAATCTTTTCTCAGCTGTACCGAGTGTTTTTAATAGTAAAATTAAACAGTTAAAAATACGTGAGAAATGTTTTTAATGGTTTAGAGACAAGCATCCTTTCCTGATGATATTCTGATTTTCCTTGCAACATTCAGCTCCATTCGTTAAATGCAGATTAAGCATTGCAATTACTTTTTTGACTCTCGAATTTTTATGTTACGTGCATTATTATTGGAAATTATTCACGTACGTATAGTGAACTATTTATGAAAACAAATTTTATCAAATATCATTCCTTTTCATAAAGATATCGCCAAAGAAGAGAAAAAAAATCAAAGCACGCCAACACTTTCTTTACCCACTGTGCCTGTCCTCCATTTCATTTCGAGCAAAATGTACCCTATTTTCTCTCAGACGCGCGTGTGTCGAAAATTCGCATTCGACTACGGATTAGGAAACTGTCGTTAACGCGTCGACACATTCTATCGATGGTTTCTTGCGTGAAATTTTATTTCGTCCAATAACAAACCCTCCTGTCTCTTCCCCATTTCGAAACGTTGAGTGAAAATAGGCGACACCCGGAATATGTACGCGTCGCTTATGGCGGCCATTAACGAAGAAGTCGGCTCGCAGCTGCGACTTTTACACCAGTTTATCGCGGCAACAGCGCCACGTCGGGGCTGATAAGACTAGCGAGAACGACACCGAGCGGAACGTCGCGTCGCTTTCGCACGATTCTCTCTTCGTCCCGTCGTTATCTTTGCGTTAACAGCGTCTACGAGCGGTTAGTTACAGCCACGGCTGTAGAATTCGCTGATATATCTTCACGCGTTTGTGTTACTCGGACGTACTCGCGCCGTATATCTGGTGGGAAGCTGCGCGATAAGATTCCCTGGCAGTTGTGTTTTAAAAATTTGCGTCGACCTTGTTAAAGTAGAATGTATTTGAGGAGTCGTCAATTTCGTTTGGCGGAGAGAAAGAGACAAAGGATGGACGAAAGGGTTTATTAGAGCTGCACCGACATATTTATCGATTTATTAACACTGGAACTACCAAAATGGTCGAAATGAGCAACTGATGTTTTTTGTTGGACATTTCATGAATATAAAACGGTGTACTTTTAGAGAATTCTTCGTAGAATAACAAATAAAAGCTTTTGTATTATAAAGATTTTCTGTTTTTTTTACTTCGTGTTTTCACTTGATGTCTCTGTTTGGAAATTTTATGCTTACTAAAGCATAATCCATTCAGGGCTCCAATCTTTATAAATAATTCATAATTCATAAATGCTCCAATCTTTTGGAAGTTCATAAAACGAAACGAACAGTGACAACAGAAAAGAATGATATGTGATGAAATAAAAAGTAAATAATATCGATAAATATGTGAAGAAACAAATATGTGTTAACATATGATTAAATGGAGAAAAAAGAAACGACGGGGAGAGGATACAGCTCTAATCAAACAAATATACAGCTATAAAATACCATAAAATGCTATAAATGCTATACTGTGATAAAGTATTACAAATATACAGCTATAAAATATCATAAAATACTATAAATGCTATACTGTAATAAAGTACTATAAAATACTACACTATAACAAAATACTATAAAATGCTATACTCTAATAAAATACTATAAAAGACTATACTGTGACAAAATTCTATAAAACACTATACTCTAATAAAATACTATAAAATACTGTACTGTAACAAAATACTATAAAAGACTATACTGTAATAAAATGCTATAAAATACTATACTATAATAAAATACTATAAAATACTATACTGTAACAAAATATTATAAAAGACTATACTGTAATAAAATACTATAAAATACTACACTGTAATAAAATACTATAAAATGCTATATTCTAATAAAATACTATAAAATACTATATTGTAACAAAATACTATAAAAGACTACACTGTAATAAAATGCTATAAAATACTATACTATAATAAAATATAAAATATAAAATATAAAATATAAAATACTATAAAGGGCTATACTGTAATAAAATACTGTAAAATACTATACTGTAATGAAATACTATAAAATGCTATATTCTAATAAAATACTATAAAATACTATACTGTAACAAAATACTATAAAAGACTATTCTGTAATAAAATACTATAAAATACTATAAGATATCTATCACAAAAGATACATCTATAATAATTAAATTAAATAAAAAACAATAATTACCCACGCTCTGTTTCGAGCGTCAACTATAAACGTGTCTATTGTCCAAACATTCTAGATCAGTCATTTACGAAAGAAACAACTGTCTGGAATCGAGGTGCAATTGTTCGGAAAGCAGTTGACGAAAACACGTACCAGGCGTGACTTGACATTTGCAAGAATTTGCAACAAGAGAGAGAGAGAGAGAGAGAGAGAGGCTATGGCGCGAAGCCATGGCGACAGAAAGTTTCATCCGATGGAGTCTCTCGCGGAACTGCACAGGCGATCGGCATCGGGCGAGGGGGTGAAGGGCGAATGGAGGGGATTGGCCGGGACAAGAGGTGTGAAATGGTCCGCAAACAAACTCGGGCGCGCGGGTGAGACAGATCGGTGTTTGACCGATTAAACGAAAATCCGTGTAAAGGGGCGGGCGCGCGCGCGCGCGCGGAAAGGAGCTTACAGAGCGTTTTCGTTTGTATCGGTAATGCAACGATATCCAGTCGGCGATCCGCGAAAATCCCGGCGAGAATTTCGAAAGGTAAATTTCCTTGCGACAATAGCGGCGAAACGCGGCGATCGATTCCAGTCGAACGATTCGTCGAGGATTCACCCGGTCGTTCTGTCTTCGTTTCTTTTTCTCTTTTTTCTTTTTTCACTGTCTGTTGTTTGCTTTCTTGACTGACGATTAATGAAAAAAAAAAAAAAAAACAAAGAAAAGAAGAAAAGAGTGCCGAAGAACGATTGTCGTCTACTTTTTTCAGTTGAGAGAGAATGTTTGGGGTGTTGCTAACATTGCTTCAAACGCAACGATAAATTGCGCCGCAACTTAATCTGGTAATTCACAAAGAAGAGAGTATTGACGATACGTCTTTTAGTTGCAGATGGATCGCTTCTAGACTCCGATCGAACGAACCAGTGTTCCATTTTAGTAAAATCGGTTCGAACGTGTACTACAACTTGATCTGACGATTAATAAAACAGACAGTGGTGAAAAACGATTGGCAATGTATCCTTTTAGTTCAGAGTATCACTGGACGGGCGATTTTCAACTTTCAATTGGACGAAACGTGTTTCGTGTTACTTAAAAAAAAAAAAAAAAATGTACATACCACTTATAACTTAATTCGATGATTAATAAAAAAGAAAATATCGAGAAACGATTGTCAATAGGTTCTTTTAATTCTGCAAATGTCACAGGTGGATTATTTTCAGACTCTGATCGAACGAAGCAAACAACCATGTTCAAACATGCAATACTACAATTTAATCTGACGATTAATAAAGCAGATGGCAGTGATGAAAAACGATTGACAATGTATCCTTTGAATGTTACAGGTGGATGATTCTTAATCTTTGATTGGATGAAATACGTTTCATGTGTTTCATTAAAACATTTCATGGTGCAAATACGCATAACGACATAATCTGATGATAAATAAAAAAAGACGATACTGACGATTGACAATGCGTGTTGTATATCTTTTAGTTCAGAGAAAAGTTCGAAAGTTATGGATGGATGGTTTTCAATCTCTGATAGGATGAAACATGTGTCCGCGTGTTACTAAAATCGTTGCAAATGTACACTGTAACTTAATCTGATGATTAATAAAAAAAAGACAATATTGAAAAACCTTTCTAAGCTCTTCGAATGTAACGGATGGATGATTTTTAGCTCTACATTAAACGAAGTATATTTCGTCCTACTAAAATCAGTTCGAATGCGCACTATAATTTAATTTGATCGACAAAGGAGAATGTAATACTTGAAAATTTAAACACGTTTCTCTCAGTCAAATTAACCTCTTGCGCTGGAATGATGTGCACGTCGAGAATTTTTTGTCCCAAAATTGCAATATTTTCTCAGGTTTAAGTATGTTGAAGTATAACCCAGAACAAATAATAAATTTATTACTTCTTAATAATTTCTATCCAGTGATATCACATCGACGAGTTTTGGTCACTCGTTATGGTCCGCAATCAGTTCGTACTGCTTAATGCACAGATTTTATAAAATTGAACTAGCAATTTTTTGACGTACATAGATTAACCTCTTGTGCTGGAACTTTTTTTTTTGTCCCAAAATTGCAACATTTTCTCAGTTTTAAGTATATTTAAATATAACACAAATAATGAATTTATTACTTCTCAATAACTTCTATCCAGTGACATCACACCGACGAGCTGAAAAAGAAAGCGACGAATTATTGTAGACGGTTTGGTCACTCGTTACGGTCCGCAAATCAGTTGCCAGCGCAAGTGATTAAAATGCACACATTTGTAACTGTAATTCGGGGAACTAAAAAAATATCCTATCGACTGTTTCTCAAGTATCATCTTCTTCACTAATTTTCAGGTTCAGCCACACGTTTCAACCAATTTTTGAACGTTGCTTGAAAAAGAAAAAGAGAAACACATGTACTTGCCAAAATCTCTGAAAACGTTTGAGGATTCCCCGAATCGAAAGATACATTGTCAATTGGTTTTCATTCGATGCCCTCAAGTTGCGGCACACGTTGACTTTAATGAGATAGAAGATAGAACTGCAAGAGAAGATAGACAACTGCAAGAGAGACTTTCGTTAAGAGGAATTCAGAGGAATTCGTACGAATGAAAAATAAATGTCGGACCGGTGTACAGAGCAACGCGCTCCGTTGAAACATTTCTGACGCTCACGTTGAGATAACGTTTACAGGGAATCCTCGCTCGCTTCACGCTCCAGATCGCCGTCTCCCCTTTGCTAAATAATTCGAGAAACAACTGTCCGTGAACGACGGAGACGGAGGGAAACAAATCCAGGCAGAGAAACGAGGTTTCATCCCGAATTCTGCGTAACTTGCACGCGTTTCGTCACTGCCACTGACCCGCTGAAATTAATTAATTCGATAATTATTAAATCGAAGAGACATTATCGAAGCGGCATTGCCAATGGGATATCGCGTTATACTGTACGCTCGGCATTATTACGCCCAGCTTGTAAAATAATCCAATCGCGGCTGTAATTGTTAATACATTTAATCATTCGAAAACGGTGCCGTCCTAGTTCGATGGCACTCGGACTGATAAGCCGTGCAAATTAAATACAAAAATTACCAACGATCGAACGGGGTGTCTAATTATCGGCGTTTGTTTAATCTGACTCGGTTCGCTTTTTAATCGGCGACGTAGTTCGGCGACGAGCCATCGTGAACGATTTCCACTCGTGTCGACAGTTTCGACGAGCGCTCGTTTCGAAATATGGTCACTTGGTATTTATAGACTGGCCGAGAGTAAAATTGAAAAAAAAAGAAAAAAAAAGGAAACACGAAACGAATTAATTTCGAGTGGCCAGTGACGATCCGTGGAAAAGATAGATCTCTCGTTTGCGAAGAACAGCGCGAAAGGAACGAAGCGTGGGATGAGAGAGAGAGAGAGAGAGGAGAAAAGAGAGAAAAAGTCGATCGATCGCGACGCTGTCATCGATAACGCGTAAAATGGAATTTTCCAGGCGGGCGAGTTGGCTCGGCCGCGGCTATAAAAAGTAATTAAGGCTAACTAGACAGCGGTGAATCCATCATATTAGCCGTGGGACTAACCGGTTGTACAACCGGGACTGGGTCGACGACAGGGCCGCGCAATTTCGAATCAATCTCCGGGGATATCTGACAGGGGCCGGTGCTCATTTTTCTCCGGTCGCAGGCAAATCGATAGCTTCGCCCGACCGAGTCGCGAAGCGGCGTGGAGCGGGCGCGGTGCTGCAACAAGCGGGAAACTCCATTTCCGTGGAGAGCAACCGTGTAACCCACTTCCTTTTCGCGTAACGCGACCTGACCTCAGCCACCTCTCAGGTTTGCCGAGACAAAAGCGCGAGTTCTCACTTAACGACGATTAATATGTATCGCTGGCCAGGGGGAAGAGGGGGACGGAGGGAAGGATAGAAGGTAAGAAGGTGAGAGATCGATTCGCTCACGGATCGATCCATGTTTCATCGCCGGTGCTTTCACCGCCCGTCAGAATCGACAATTGCCAACGGTGAGAGGAACTTTTTTGTCGAGCAAAATAAATAGACACTTTTCTCCCTTTCTATCTATCTATCTATCTATCGCTGCCCCTTCCCCTCTCACTCTGTTTACCAACCCATTTTTCTATTCAGCGTTGCCTTTCGGGACCAGTTCGATTCGAAAACGTTGACTCAGGAACATTCAATTTGGGGGAACGTTCGATCGCGGAATGTTTTATTCGCTGACGCCCGACCGACGATTCGGAGATGTTTGACTCCGGAAATGGTGGATTCGCTGCGAACGGTCGCATTCTCGTAACCCACGGGTCGGACACACGGAGAGAGTTTAGGGGCGAGCCACGGGAGAGACCCCGGGAGAATCTTCGATTCCGAGGGTGTTTGATACGAACGCGGTGGCCGTGCATTATGCAAACACGACTTCTGCGACGCGAGTCTCCGCTCTGCGATTGTACGTGCGATTTTTAAAGCGAGAATCTCCCCGCTGTGGAACGCGGATTGGTACAAGCTGCGAGGAAATATCGCACGATGAAGGCGCGGTGGAGAATGGCTAACGTAAACGAGAAAACTTTCACTCGAGCAAAAAGAATTGGGTCGTCAATTTTCGAGCGTGGCGCCGCGCGACAGCATTCAGAACGAGCGAATAATTCGCGTAAATCAGGCGGATGATACAGGGACGCCCAGTTGGAATTTCTTCGAACCTCGGTGCAGCCTCGAAGCGGATTAATCGCGTCAAAGTTTCCCCCCGTAAAGACGCGAAGACCTCCCTGGGAGGATAGGTGGAGGATGGTGACGAGAGCAGGGCCGAGAAAGCGTGTCAGTAGGAGGCAACGTGTTAATTACATTAAAGATTCTGTATACAGATAAATTAGCTGCCTCTCCGCGGAGAGTAATTATTAAGGGCGATAACTGGTAATAACCAGTTTTACACCCGTTTCAGCCTGCCACCTCTTTCACCGTAACCCCTCCTAACGAAGACGCGGCAATTAAAACAGCCGCCGTGAAACAGCTTAACCCCGTAACTCGTTCGCCATTAATACCGCTATTAAGCGCCATTATTATACAGGTCGATACACCACCGCTCCGCCTCGATAGTTGCCTCGTTCGTTCCTAGTATCTAGCATCCTAGTACCTACGATCGTTCTGCATCGTTCCTTGACCTAAATATACATACTCTGTGAGCATCTCCGACCAGCCGTTCCGTCGTGGAAACGATCCAGCCAGTGTCCCCGGCACGCGCTACAACTGTTACTTACGAGATATTGCAAGTTACTTGTATCGTGAGATACCCAGCAAGACTGGAAGTAACAAATGTGTAGTTTCAATTAGGCGATCGAGTGTCACGAGTATCTCACGAGGCTGAATATTTATTGTTTTCACTTGTATTGTTCTGACGGTGCAATCTTGGTAAATAATGAAACAGTTATTATATAATATATATAGTAATGAAACAATTAGTTTAAATTGGACGTCTTAATCTTTGCGTGACAAGTAATTTTCCACGTCCACGTTGAACTAACGATATTTAGACATTTGTTGTAACACATAAATATTTCTTATATATAGCAAGTTTCACTTTTTCTCCGCTTCTCCATTGTTCTATTATATGTTTCTATTGTCTGTCACAAAAACATCGGATAAAATCATCAGAGTATCAGAGTATTGAATTACGAATTTGGTAATAATAAACTCTGGCCTTAGTTATCTCCTAAGAGGTAAAAGATAATTTAACCGTCACAAGATCTAGGTGCGTGAGATAGTCGAGATTACACATTTATTGTTTCTACTCGACTCTGCTTTATGTTTTAGCGATAAATAATAAAGCAATGCAAAACACTTGCTTTTTTAAATTAAATTTTAAGAAAAATTGAACTAACTTTGAACCAACGTAATGATATTTCCAGTTGCGAGAAATAGCCTTCCAGAGCTGGCAGATATTGCCGTGGTACGCCAAGTTTCATCAATTTTTTTAAATATATTTCATTTTTTATAATATACTATATAACATGTATGTTTTACGTAAGCTTTTAAAAATATTTTATACGTGTATTTCGCTATTCGTCGGAGAAACATAAATTATGTAGGAATCCCGGCTCGAGACTCCAATTTGTAGGAATTTTGATAAAAGATGGTTGTTTATTTAAAGTTCATAAAGAAAAAACAAATAAAGTTATTAATAAAGTTAATAAAATAAAGAAAATTCGTTCAACAATGATTATAAAGTGACGTTTTACACTATTTTCTTAATTGCTAAACTCGCTAGACTCGCAACTCTCAACTCACTGTCTTCTTCCTCATCTGCACAAAAATTCGTACACACACGCACACAAACGCATCCATACCCTTAATATCTTAAATACTAGACCCGGAGGGCTAGCCATGAACATTCCTAAGTCCCAGGCCTAACTTTCTCTACAGTACGCCACTTGGGACATCTGGTTGCAATTGTTGGGCACTGGAGAAAGTTCTGGGCCCCTTCCCAGAATTTGCCCATCCCACAATTACACTGCTCCTAAAATTTAGTCGATATTTGCATTGGACATTGCAAGAGACGTTTGAATATTTTAATTAAACAGGAACAAATCGGGAAAGCAAAGAAAGCAAAGAAAGAGAGCGAAAGAGCAAAATCAAATGCTTCCTTTTCTTTTTCCAATCGTTCCATATTTATTTTCTAATGTCCCCTGATTTTTGCGAGCAGCGTATATCGCCTCCAACTTCAGTTATCTTTGTGAAATTGGCAATGTTCCTCTACTCCCGAGTATTCGGCTGTAGCACTTATGCGAAACATCGATCGCGAGAATGAACGACGGAAGCGATGAGCAAACGACGAACAAACGAGAAGTGGGGAGGGGCTTCGGCGGACGGAACACACCGCGGAGTCGGTTTTAATGCGCGCACTTCGTTTTTCGGCCCTCTCGATAGCCTCGGAAGCTGCTCGTCGTTGTTCCGGCGTCGTAACGACGGCGTTCGACGTCATTAAAACAACCGGGGACGAGTCAACACCGGCAAGCTCCTTCCTCTTTTCTATTCCTCCTCGTCCCTCCTTGCCTCGTGGCATCTCGCGCGACGAGGCGCGCAAACGAGCACGCTCGGCGACGAACGCAAAGTTCCACCCCACGGTGAGCCGCGCGAAGCAAACCCCGGGCCACGAACAAACATTTTAGCGCGATTGAAAAAGTTGAAACTCTAACGAGCAACGCGACGAGTCGGGGGCGACAGTTAGTCTATCTTTCTCTTTGGCGCGGCGCTCCGATCGCGACCGACCAGCTTAATTAAATCGACCGCCCCGTGAATGCGATCGTGTCGCGTCGATTCTCGAGCAGTTTCTCGCGATAGGTTTCGTTCTGACTGGGTGTCGTCCAATGTTGGTTGGACCCGTGTCGGACAATCTTGTAATCGACAACGAAATAATCGACTCACTTCCGCTTCGACGAGGTAAAGAGGGTACACTGTGTGATAAATCGACAATTGTTTAAATATAACTTTGTAAGAGAAAAAAAAAATCCTACGACGATCCACTTGGTTTCGTTTCGAAGCACGAAGCTTCTGCTTTCACTTTGATTTCGTTCTTTGAGCGAACTCTGAGTTCGTTCCTTTCAAAGATAGCTTTGAACCATCCGTGCACCGGGTGGAGAGGCGAGGAGATTTTTTTTCTCTCGAAAATTGTACAAATTCAAGCGTGCGTACAAACGTTGAAAAATATTTCTTTTTTTTTTTTCTTTTTGTAACTAGATTCACCTAGTCATTTTTGAAGACTCAGATCTCTCCTTTACCGCGAACTTATAAAATTCGAGAAATCCTAACATTTCGTCGTTCAGTTTTAATGTTTTCAATTCAGTAAAATTGCGAAAAAAAATCATACAGCGAATTTTAAGAGAAAGTTTTAATCTTCGAAAGAGTAGTGGATTCAGTTGTGAGAAGAATTTTTCAACGTTTTCACATTTTTTGAGAAGAAATGACGTGCAATCATCTTCAAATCAAAAAGGAGAGAAAGAAAAGAGAAAACGTATGACTGTCAAAGTAGAGGCTCTACTTTTTAAGATCGATATATGTTTACAAAGTAAAAAAAAAAGTGAACTTAAATTATCGACATTGTCGATAAAAGTGGTTAAATTGTCATTGATACAGTCATGCTCTTCACTGTGAAGAGATTCAAAAAATGTAACAGATAAATTACATAAATTACAGATCATAAATATATCAAAAGTTTAAAGATGAATGTATTGAATTTCTTGCATGCGCCTAATTAAACTTTTGGACGTTTGGTAATTTTAAGCACCCACAACGTATATCAAAGATGAACAGCATAACTGTATCAACAACTAAATTTTCCTCAATAAATAAATAATTAAAATAAATAATTAAAATAAATAAGTAGATAATAATTTATTGTCATCTGCAATAAAGTGAACAAAATATTTTACACAACAGTAGCAGAAACAATATTTTTAAATCGCGAACTTTTTCCTGTTTATCTGTAACAAAAAAAAAAATACATTTTAATATTTATTTTTCGATTACTTCATTGTAAATGACAATAAAAAATTATTTGCAAGAAAAATTTAATTATCGACACGGTCATGCTCTTCACTGTATAATCGACAAATGTTTCGCTCTAAAAGCGAGATTCCCTATCAGTGTCAACGTTAGCTATTTTTCGACCGCATTCAAACATACATTCGAACGTGTTGTAATGCAGTGACTATTGATAATTATTCTCAATTATAGTACTACAAATTTAAATAATAACTCGGTGTATAATTTTGACAGTTTATATAAAATTATTACAAACGTAGCAAAATATATATTAACTGAAATATTTAATAATTAATGACGAATGTCAAATAATGAATATCAAATGACGAATGAAGAATTTCTACTATGATTGCAATATATATAAGTATCTGTAAAAATTTCCACAGTGATAATTAAATTACTAACAATTTTTAAATATTAAATATTCTATTGTTTATCGGAAATACATATTTAACGAACATAGATGGTGTTGATCTAAATTCTTCGAAGATAGATGTCGCTACAGTAATCGAACTTGTAGTAATTATGATGATAAATAAATGAATACCACAATACTACAAATAAATAATAACTTGGTAATTAATTTTAGTTTATATAAAAATATTATCAATATAACAAAATATATAATTACTAGTAATAAATATCAAATAACGAATGAATAATTAACATGATGATCGTAGTATATATAAGTTTCTGTAAATATTTCCATGGTGATAATAAAAATCACTAACAATTTTTAAATATTCCATTGTTTATATTAAATACACATCTCGGCGGAACGATTTAATGAACATTGATGTTGATCTAAATTCCTCGAAGTAGAGGTCTCTACAAACTGATCGTGACGCGCGAGTACTATTGTTGTCGCGTATTCTTTTCTCTCTCCCATCTTCTGATGATCGGTTTTGCCTACAGACCTCCTTCCTGTTTCGTCAGCCGAGCTTTAAAGACGCGTTGCACGTTCGTCCAAAGCGTTACGAGTGTCACTTTATCACAAATAAAACTCTGCAACAGCGAACGCAACGTTGTTATTCGAAAATTAAGTTACGCAGAAAGAAAAAAAAAAAAATACAGGAACAGTGTTGCATTACATCGTTGTACCGGGTATAAATCTCGCGCGTCTGAGAATCCCAGCTCCGATGCGTTGGAAATAAATAGAGAGAGAGAGAGAGAGAGAGAGAGAGAGAGAAGGAGAAGACCAGAGCAAAAGGAGGAAGTAAGGGTTTGGTAGGCGGCGGCCAGCGGTTGTTCGCGTGGCCTCTCTCCTTATTACCCTTATCAGTTAATCCTCTTATCGAGGAACGAGGCGGCTGCTTTCGCTGGCACCGGCCGACTTTAAACTAATCTAAAATGCAGAGAACCGTAAGGCGCGTCGGTGCAGGGTGCAGCACGAAAGAGGGGGCGGAAGGGGGTGGAAGGGGGCGCGGCCCTCGGCTGTTCGTTGCCAGAGGTCAGCGCACCGTTCCACCGCAGTAATTGCCTCTATAACGAACCTTTTCATCCGGATGAATGGACGCGTGTATATTTCAGCTTTCGCAACCTTTTACCCTCTTCGCGGCTCGTGCTTTTTTCATTCGTTTCATACGCGCTCGAAACACACACGCGAGACCTCGCCAGCCGTGTTCCAAGCGTTTCGCTTCCGCCTTCAAAACTCCTTCGACCGCGCTGCCGAATTTCCTCAAGCGAGCGAAAGAGAGAAGAACGAGAAGAGCGACGACCTCGCGTGCAAGATGTTGGCTCGATTCCGGTGGACAGCCACGGATCGAAAGAGCCTTTTTCAGCGGTTAGGCGGAGGAATTACGCCGGATCGTCGCTCACTCTCGGAGGAGAGAATCCACTCCACGGACGAGAAAAATTTCGAGATTAGCCCGCGATAAGACGTTTAAGAATGTCTTTGATTATTACCACCGGGCCCGAGCTCGCGCAATCTTCCGTAGATCCACTTTGGAAGAGAGATCTCATCGCGTCGTCGTTTGAAGAAACGACTGCCTTCCTCCCCGACGACGTTGAATAATAATTATCCCTCCACCTGTCCATCTGCCGTGGAAGGTGGATCATTTGAATCGCGCCAAGTAAGAGACACTGCCCCTGTAAACTTTCTCACCCCATCTTCAAGCCTTCCAATTACCTTGGAATCGAAGAGCAACGGTGTTCGAAAGAGAGGAATCTCTCCCCTCGTATTAACAAAATCTCCCTTCTCTTCTTTCCGCGAACCGTCCCGTTCGTGGAAAATCTCGCGAGCCATCGCGACGACCTCCCAATTTCCTTCGTTGTCTTCGGTTGGATTTCGAACGTGCTAAATACGATTGACTGAAACTTCGAAACGATGAACTCCCCGTGCTTTCCTCAGTTTCGTTTCGCGATGCGCGAGCCTGCTAACGTCGTCGCAATTATGCGATCTCCGACTTCTTCGTGGTACTCGCCGAACGGCAAGTCTGTGTTTCCCGAAGTGATATCTCTGACGGCGGGAAAACAGAAAATGTTGGCGGTATTACGCATTCATGAGGGCCGCCGTAAGTTTGAGCAACTAGTTTGCAAGAATCTCGAACGATTCTAATGCACTTTCCTCCGCGCGGTATCCCGCGCGGCCCGTACTCAGCCGCGAGGGCTGCAACAACAATCTTTCGACTTTAAACTCGCCCGGTTTACGCGCTGCTCGCGAGATACATAATGTACCTGTTTACTTCGGTTTCAGGGGGGGGGGCAAGGGGGAGGGAGAAATTTTCCGCCGCGCCTCGCGAATGCTTCGTCGATCCGACGTTGCTTCTCATCCGCGGCAAGAAATTGTTTGGATGATAAAGCGACGAGTAAAAGTAAAACGAGAGCACCCGTTACGAAACAAATGGAGAGTCTGAAACTCTGGCGAAAGAAAACTCTGCACTCTCGTGCTCCCGTTGTATTTAAAACGTCTTACGGAGATTCGTAACAGAGTCGAGCGTTTCGTTTATCATAACCTGCTGGTGGAAGTTCTGAATTTCATGAATATCTAGGATTTGAAGCAACGAACACATCCGTGGCGCTATAAAGAAGTTGTTGTAATTTAGAAAGAAAAGGAAAGAAATTGTTGCGTTCGTTAATGTGGGATTTATCTTCCATGTTGCTCATTTTTATCATAACAGAAAGAAAAAAAAAATGCGTAGAAATAAATTACACGAGTTTCAGAAAAATAGTACAATTTAACCAAGATGTTAACAGGAAGAACTAGTGTTGCGAGTTTTAATCGATAATATCTCGAAAGTAAAAGCATGCAACAACATGTATAATATATTACAAGTGCGTTTGTAAAATAATAATAATAAAATATAATACAATATAGTATAATATAATATAATATAATAAAATGATAATAAAATATAATATAATATAATATAATAAAATGATAATAAAATATAATATAATATAATAAAATAATAATAAACAAAATAGTATTTTTAAATTTATTTCAATAAAAAGTATTCTTACTTTCGTGCACAATGTACAGGATAAACAGAAGAAAGCATTCCTAACTTTTAGTAGAGTAGACAGTGCTTGTCGAAATATATGAAAAAGTTGTAATGAACGCGAGTCAACAAATTAAATTAGTTTCAAGCGATTTTTTCGTTTCGATTGAAGGGATGAATGTTTTCATTTCGAGAGCTATCACGCTGCATGTGAGTAGTGGTTTACCATATAACATAATTCCTCCTTTCTCTGATTACAGGAAGTTCTCCACGTGTTCTTTCATCTCCACGACACTTCGCATTAAATAATCACGTACTCTTTCAAAGTAAAATCTCTTTCACAAGCCGAAGCAAAAACTCGTTTACAACCGAAATTATTTCGTTTACTTTGAAACTATTTCTCGATGCACGTTTACCAGGACACTTTCTCATCTTCCGACGAGTACCATCCACTCTACTAAAAGTTAGGAATGCTTCTCCTCTATCCACCCTATATATTCGGATGTCAAATTTGACTAAGCGAGTGCACATTGGTCTCGATCCCTCCAGCTGGCAGCTGCAAACGCACGAAGAATTTCTCTTCCATTTCTTTCGCATTTTTTCTTCCTTTTTGTTGTTGTTGTTGTTGTTGCCGTTTAATAAAGTACACGAACACGGTGCACCGGTGAAAGAGGCAAGCCAGAGGCGGGCCCAGCACGATGATGCTTGAAAAAGCTGAATGCGAATTACCAAGAACCATCTTCGTAACTTTTCCTCCGCCGCCTGCGGATGAACGCACTTCTAATTTTCACCGGTCTTGCTCGCTCGTATCATTACGCGGCCCGATCCCCTTTCGTCCTGCAACTTGAAGCGATAAAACGCGTCTCGTCCGCGTTCCGAGGATTCTTCCGCGAATTCCAGCACGTCGTTCCTGTCCTCGTCGTTTCGCCTCGTCGAAGTTAATAAGGCGCGCTCGTGACCGCTATTAGAGTCGAGAAAATGACGCGAGAGTTCGCTCGAAACGCGTCGACAGTTTGGTTGAAATTTTCGTTAGTTTCAATTCACTGTCGTTGTTTCTTCCTCTTGGGATAATTGTCGTTTGATAACAATCGCGTGACGTGTGACGAAAGCGTTTGCAGCTGTTTGGCACGTGTATGAATAGTGATTTCTCTTGACCACGAGAATAATAACGACAACGACGAAATTGTAGAAATTAGAAATTCCACGTCGATATCATGAAATTAGAGATTCGTCATTTTCATGTCGTTATCAAGAGTTAAAGTATGTTAAAAAGAAGACGATTAGTCGATTAAGCATTTCTTGATCTCGTGTGTAATTAAAAGAGCTGAAGAGACCCAATGATGACAGAAATTATCAGCGTGTGGATGGTGATAGTTCACTCGAGAATTGAAAAAAAATGAGCTTTACTCATTTACTGATTAAGACGAAAGTCTTCTTAGATCGATTCACTGATATTGAATCACGTATGATACATTTTAACACGTATCGTGAAGCCCAAGTGTCGATATCGTCATTTAACAGTGCGTTCTAACAGCGACTTTACGATTCTGAACGCGTTTGTATTTCGAATAATGTTGACAGTTACTTTTATCACTTGATTATTTACACTCATACTACAACCATGGTAAATCAAACGTTAATGAAATTAATCACGTAAAATAAATATCGTCACGTGTCTAGAACCATAAAGCCGCTGTTAGAACGCACGCAATACTGTCAGTATTAAACGATTAAGAGAACTCTTGGGTTCCTCAGAAAAGTTTCACCTTCTCGATAAATAGAACAATGGGAAAAAAATTTTTTTTTACCTTAAAATTTCGACCTTCATGGTCGAGATTAATTTTTTAGTAGACGAAGGTCTTTGACAGCCAAGGACAAACTTTTCTTTTCCACCCTGCGCTTCAAATTGAAAATTCAGAAGTCTTTTCTATCATCTTGCAGAAGATGTTTGTCGAGCGGCGTGCACGACTCGCGACGAGCATAAGCGTCCGCCATTTTAGAAAAGTTACTCGCCGTTGATGCAGCATTACGGCTTTCCGCAGGCTAAAGCCTGACGAGACGAACGCGGCGCCGTTCGATAAGCCAAAGCCGAAATCCTTTAACGCGGTGTATAAGGCCTTTCGCCTAGCCGCGTATATCTCAGCGAGAGTAAAGACAAAGGCAAAGTGTGCCGGAACTTGGTGCCGCCGGGAATCTCCTCTAATGAGCATTACGCTGATCAAAATTCCTCTGGCGCAAAGATCATAGCGCGCTGGAATTTCGATGATAATTCGGTGACCGCCGCCTGTTAGAAAACTCGCCGGTAGAATTTCGTATTCGAAGCGCGTTTGCGTTGAACAGACACTTTTCTCACCAGGAGATAAATAATTAACGGTTTTACCACTTGCCAGAGAGCGTGTCGCGAGGGGAAACGTAACTGGAGAAACTTCTCTGCGACGAACCTTAACGAATCACCCCTCCTTTACCCCTTCCTCTCCTACTCGCGATGTTATTTCTCGCCAATAGGTATAATATAATATAATTAACGAATTTCGTTTCCCGCCGAGAAACCTCGTGGAAGTCGATCGCTCGTGTAATCTTCTTTCCGTGGTTTCCCATGCTCGTTGTTCTCTCACTTTACATACATACATACATTCATACATACATAGGTGATCTTCGCCCTTTTCTGACAGTATTTTTTTCTCTGTGCCCTTGGAAATATTTCTGCTTGCACAGTCAGAGAAAAAGATACACAACGAAGGAAATTTTCTGGCTCCTTTGAAAAGAATCGTTTGAATCATTGCCTTACAATATTCTGAATTTCAGTATATCAGAGAATATCTCTATACTTGTGGTCTTGATTGGAAAAAAAAGTAAATAAATAAAGAAGGAAATTTTCTAGCTTCTTTACGTTTGAACTATTACCGAAATTATTACCTCGTGATTACTTCGTAATTTCAATATGCTGGAAAATATTTCTACTTGCAAAAACATTGAATATAAATTGAAAAATTGTATAAAATAATATTTTAAATCAAAATGTAGTGTATTTAAGAATGAATGAATTGTAAAAAATTATATTTTTGAATAATTAATTTTAATATTAATTTGAAAGAAGGTTTAATAGTAAATTAATTTAATTATTTTAATTGAATCAAGTATTAATTGCCCGTCAATTTCTAATAGGAACATGTCGTGACATAGTAAAATAGCATTATTGCAGCAAACAGGAGAAAAAAATTTTTTCTAGCTTCTTTATAGTCTAAATTTTTGTGAACAATTATTTTGCAGTTTGAATTTCAGTGTTTTTCATGCTAGAAAATATTTCTTGCACTCGAAAGGCAAAACGAAAGTAAGAAAATTTTCTACGTTCTTTTATAATCTGAACTTTTACTATAGTTATCACAGTTTGAATTTCGACGTGCTGGAAAATATTTCCACTCGCAGCGAAAAAGAAAATTTTATAGCTTCTCCATAGTTTAAGTTATTATTAGAATTATTTACTTTACAGCAGCGTCGGATGAATTTTGTTTAAAATAAACGTAGAGGGTAACAATGTTGAAATAACGGATCGTTTGCACCAATTTATTAGTTTCATTTGAAAAATAACTTCGTCTCGGATCCAGATTCATTGAAATACAGTAACGAATGATCTCAATCAAAAGTGGAGTTCATTCAACAGAAACAATTTGAAGAATTATTCGAAGGAAACATTTCGAACGAAATACGAAACAAGGAATTATTTCACCTTCACGGTCAATTAATTAAACAATTTAGATCAAAAATCACTTGCCTGTTATTCCGAGACGAACGTCGAGTCGAATTATTATTTAATTATCATTCAATTATTAAATTGTCATTTTACATTACCGATTATCACTTGAATTCCATTCAACTAATGCCTGATTTTCAATATGCCAGGAAATATTTCTACTCGCAACCAAAAAAAAAAAAAAAACGAACCTTCTTTATAGCCCGAATTATTTGATCTTTCGAAGTTTCCGTCTCGAGATAATTCTCAGCTAGGTGAAAGCCACCGCGGCCCCCGAAATTCGCTCAATTTATTCGCCGCGTGATAGCTCTCGTGCGGGCAAAGTTTTCCATGTACGGAGGAAACTTCGCCGCCGGCATAAACTCGCGATTGTGCGTCGCCCTGGCAAGTTAGACAAATCGACGATGCCGTGCAAAATGAGTCGTGTCGGCCGAAGAAGAGACGTCTAGCTACAATGCCCGCCTAATTGTACACGCCGCAGTGAATTAATAATGCGAGCGACCGCACCGTGCACACCTAGCTCGTGTAGACCCGCTAGCCGACTTTCGAATGAACGCGATTGACACGTTTGTCAATGTGTGGAACGCGATTGTTCGTTACTTGTATCGAAACAAAATCCTCTCTCTCTCTCTCTCTCTCTCTGTCTCTCTGTGTGTATACAGGGTGAGTCTCGTAATGTGACGACATCAAATAACTCGTAAAGTATTTGTTGCGTAAAAAAATGTTCAGATAGAAGTTGCATGGCTTCCAAGGAGGACATATGGTATTGTAATCAGTTTTATGTCACTTTGCTTTTATATCAAGCTTCTCACGAAGGTCGTCTTTAATCTTTTTAAATGGAATAGTTAATATTTCTTCCCGAATTCGGATGAAGCTATATAAAAAAACTTTTATTATATATTATTTCACATATTGTATATTTTATATTATTTTGCTTTTTTATCAAGGCACGATGGTCACCGAATTCGGGAATTCTATATAGAAAGGTATGATACCAAATAGGGTCTAAAATACATAGTTACTGAGTGTAAATGTAAAACAATATTTTTGCTAATATCTCAGTAACTATGTATTTTAGATCCTATTTGGTATAATACCTTTTTTTATGCAGAATTCGACGCTCTATCCGAATTCGAGAAGAAATATTAACCATTCCATTTAAAGAATTGAAGGTAACCTTCATATTTTATTAAAAAAAAAAATAACATAAAAGTTTTTTACGTAGAATTAAACGCTTTATCCGAATTCGGTAAAAAAATATTAACTATTCCATTTGAAGAATTGATAAAAGAGCAAAATAACATAAAACTGATGACAATGCTATATGTTCCCCTGGAAGCAACTTCTATCTGAACATTTTCTCGTACAACAAATATTTCACGAGTTATTTGATGCCGTTACGTTACGAGAACTCACCCTGTAGATCAGTTCGATTCTATTATACTTTGCTACAGAAGCATCGCTGTTTGAATCCTTCAACACCGTCAACGCAAGCGTATTTTGTTTCGAAAGACGTAAAATTGTTTCGAAAGACTGTCTGACGTGCAGCAGCAATTTGGGAAATATTTATTGAATATTCACGATCGCGACGGGGGAACACTTTAACGTCGTATGATATACGGCTTCAATTAAACGAAAGTAGCTAACGTGTAAGCGAAACTAAGTAGTTGTTGGAGTTGTGTGCGTCGAGTGTCTGAAGGAGCGAGGATTACGAGGACGAGGAGCGCGATGGCTGTAGATCTTGATCGTCTTTGACTTTCACGATGAAATTCCCTGGTTTTCTACGAATTGATCACGAGAAAATTACAATTCGAGTAATCGAGAAATGTCGCGAAACTTGATGAATAAATTCTCGAGTATCTTTTGCCTTTTGGATTTCGTGAAATTGCGACAACGATCTTTCTACAAATATAAATAATTGCGTTAGGAATTCTTTCAGCCTATTCACGTCCTTAAACTTAAAAATCATCTAGCGTTCGAAGAAATTCGTGTCAATAAGAATATTATAGATATTCCGGAAATATCATAAATTCTTTTCGTTTGCAAAACTGAGCGTAACTTTCAAATACAAACGTTTGGCGATCGTCGTAATTCCAATACTGAAATTTTCGACCGTATTACCGATCCTTGAAAATTCGAATTTTCGGCCCACGTCGAACTTTCGAGAGAAACTAGTATTTTGCCTGCGAAAGGTGGAACCGTTTGAAAATACTGAAACAACATCGGGAATACGTACTTCGTCCAAAAAGTCGAACAAAGCAGCAAACTTTCGAACATTTGGCAGTGCAAATATTTTGAATGATCCAAAGGGGAAAAAAAGGGAGAGCTTAACGAAAGGGGCGGGCGGGTGGAGGGGAAAGAGTCTCCCGTGACTTTCCCTTCTCGCTTGAAAGATTAATCGACCGGCGACGACGGTGGTCGACTTTGTCGCGCGAGTCGTCGAAGCAAGCGGCGTGTGCACCGAGCGGAAGTCCCACGGAAAGATGGGGAGGGAAAACGCGGAGACAGCGTCGACGGAGACGAAACTGCGCGTTAGTCTGCGCATCCGAGTGCAACGTCGCCGGGAATTATGATGTAACCGCAGTAACAGGGCGTGCACGCGGCGTCCCAGGGGAATTAATAATGCAAGCAGCCGCATTTACAACCGCGTTGGGACTGGTCGGCCCCTCTTACGCGCCCGTGTAGACAGGCCAGACACGAAAAGTACTTCTCTCTCGACGTGCATCTTGCCAGCCGTGAGTGCAGCCGTGCGCTAAGCTGCACGTACGTGCACGAGCAACCGCGCCGAGCCGAGACGGGTGAAAAGTTTCTCTCCCTTTAGGATCCCGGCCGTGTATACCTCCGACAATGCCACGAACAACGTATTAACGAGTCGATTATCCGCGAATACGCGTGCACGTTCCAGATTCGTTCATAGCGCGAGAAGAATTCGCTGTAAACTCGGCCAACGAGCTCTTTTCGCTCGCGGCTCACCGTCCCCAATTTTTAACGCTTGCTCCCTTCGAACGAAGGAGGTTACGCGTTGTCGAATGTTGCAGTTTCACATTCGGACACACGAGGCTGTCGAGCGCACTGCCATCGATAGGATTAATGACACCGGTACTCGCGAATCGCAGAGTTTCGAATGGATATTTTTAAAGTGATGGGAGGGGGTTCTAGAATTCATCAGAGCGTTTAAATGTCTTATTTTTCAAACTGTATACTGCGTTGCTTCTTCCCTTTTATTTCATTTCATCTCGTCAACACGTTCGCCGTTTCGAGGCTGTAGATAAATACTGTGCTAATTTCATTTCACAATTTCTCTTGAATAAATAAATCCGATTCCAACATGTTGTGATTGTACATATGTACATTGCGCGTGTGTTGTAAAGCACGATACGTGGATCAGTGAAATAATTTGCCGCTGAATAAAATGATAGCCTTGAAATTCTTCGACAGAACAAAGTGACCGGCGCTCGAGGGAAATCGAGAGAGGGAGCAGCCTCGTTTCACGCATTATTCACAACATGTAACTGATCGACGCTGACGCGGGGGGGTTGTGCCGCGTGAACGATTGATCGAGACCGCTCCTCTAAGCAATGGTCGAATGATTTTGGAGCAGAGGTCGCGTAACTAACCAATTACTTCCCACCATCCTCTCGTCCAAATGGGTCGTTCTCTAATTTCGCATTTTAACCGCGCGAAAACCCAAATCGGACCATAATCGAGCCGCAAATCCATTATGAACCCCGATGGTATTCGTATTCGTATTATTATGTGCACAGATTGGACAGATTGTGCCGCGGCGTGTTATGGTTCACGATCCGTACGGCCGTGTATTAAAAATTGCTCTTTACTAAACATTCCGTTTCAAATCGAGGTGAGAAATATTCTCTTTGACGTGTGTTTTCATTACACTTTCTTACACTTGAAGAAGAAACAGTACATTTCAATTTATTACATTTAATAATTGTAGTATATTTCAATTTATTGTTTGTCAGTTTATTTCTTTATTTTATATTGTAAAATATTTTATTATTACTTTATTTATTATTACTTTTATTATTACTTTATTTATTTATTTTCTATTATAAAATATTACTTTTATTATTACTTTATTTATTTATTTTATGTTATAGAGTATTACTTTTTTTATTACTTTATTTATTTTATATTATAAAACATTACTTTTATTATTACTTTACTTATTTATTTTATATATATATATATATATATATATGACATTATTACTTCATTCATTTATTTTACATATAGCGAATAGTATATAACTGTACAAATAAAAATAAAACATTGTTGATGATTCAAATCGGTATAATTTAGAAAAAAACTTGATCTCAAGCTTTTACTTTGACAAACGTGAGTTGACTCTACGGTATGTAGTTTCTAGTGAAAATTGTACAAATATTAGGAAATTTTCCTCGCAACTAGATTTACCATCGTTTTGAAAACTGAAGTCTTTCCTTTGTAACGATTCCTCGAAACTTGCTGCACGATCTTTTCTCACCACTTTATCGAACGTTGAATATTAGAATTAAAATTCGAGAAATCCCAATATTTCGTCATTTAACCCTACCATTCAATAAAACGGCGATAAAAAATCGCACAGCGAGTTTTGCAAAGAGAAAATTTCAATCTTTAAGACTGTAGTGGATACAGCGATGAAAATATTTTTTTAACGTTTGATTTTACAAGTTAAACTGTATATTGCATAAATAAAGATGCAACAATCTTTTATACTCAAAAGACTGCATTGTTTTCAAATAGAGTGGCTCCACTGAAAACTTTTTGCCAAGAATAGTGCATAAACTGGGATGTAGTATAATATAATATGGAATTGTAATATTATAATATTGTAATAATATATTAATATTATAATATCGTGAGATTATTATAATATAATTATAATATACAGTATTTGTTCAATGATAAGTTTAAATCTTCCAATATTGAAACTGTCTTTGAGCAAAGGATATCTCTCATCCCAAATGAGCACAGATACACGAGTATGAAAATATACCAGCACGTTTCAAAGTCGCGAGCGCCCAAAATTCGAGACCGAAAACGAAACGGCCGCGAGTTTCTGTCGCGGAGAAGTTAATCAGAACCACTCCGAATAAAATTTGGGAATAAATGTTCGAAGAGCAAGTGTCACGTCGATTCCGCGCCGAAAGAAAGAGCGAAGAGTTAACGGAATCACCTCGGGGAAACAAACAGCCGGAAGTGTACACTCGGTCGCGGGAGCGAAACAAAAAAAGAGGAAGAAGGGGAGAAAAGCTTCTGATTGGAATGATATCGGAGGCATGAAACGGCAGGGAAAATAAAAATTGAAGAATCGCAGCCGCACGTGTACGAAAGAGAGAGAGAGAGAGGGAATGATTTGTCGAGTTGCTCTACTAAAACGAAAACAATCGGCGGCAGGGGAAAAACTCGGTACACGGAGGCAATTGGCAACGAGAGGTGGAGAAGAGTGGAGAACGAGAGGCCGCGATAGAGACGCGGAAACTTGAGCCGATTGATGAGAGATCGAACGTGCAAAAATGAAACTGCGCGACAATGAAACGTTAGGATCCCGAACGCTGGCCGTGGTTACGTGAAAATCAAACAGCATCCGAGATATAAAAATCCAGAGGAAACTTCGAAACGTTCTCTTTTAACCCATTGCGCTGGAACGACGTGTCACGAATTGAGAATTTTTGTCCCAAATTGCAACATAGTTTTAAGTTATAT
Source organism: Tetragonisca angustula (assembly GCA_036937485.2). Taxonomy (NCBI): domain Eukaryota; kingdom Metazoa; phylum Arthropoda; class Insecta; order Hymenoptera; family Apidae; genus Tetragonisca; species Tetragonisca angustula. The sequence goes on from JAWNGG020000290.1 coordinate 131,331, forward strand.
TTGAATGTAATCCAGGCAAAACAAATGATAAGTTTATTATAATTTAATGTTGAATTAATTTTATTTATAGTTTGTTAATATTATAATTTAATATTACACTTCTCAATCATTTTTATATCCAAGCGATATCGTACCGAGTTCAAAAGAAAAGGAAAGCGACGAATAATTGTACGCGGTTTGGGTCACTCGTTATGGTCCGCAAGTGGTTAACCCCTTCCGCTGGAATCACGTGCCACGCACGTCGAGAATTTTTTTATCCCCAAAAATTGCAATGCTTTCTCAGTTTTAAGCATATTTAAGTAAAACAAAATAGGCAAAACGAGTAATAAATTTATTACTTCTCAATAATTTCTATCCAGCGATATCGTATCGACGTGTTCGAAAAGAGAGCGACGAATTATTGTGTACGGTTTGGTCACTCGTTATGGTCCGCAAACCAGCTGCCAGGGCAAGTGGTTAAAGCCGCGTAAACAGGCAATAAATCGTTTTGTGGGACTTCTCGAAAATGAAAGGAGTAAGCGAGATATGCTGTGTTTTCTTTTTCCGGTTAACCGTGCGACAGGTTTTCGCAAAATCTTCTTCTACGCGCAAGGGACGAAGAGCGTAATGATGACAATGACAAAATTGTCGACAATTTTTATTGATATAATTTCGCAAAGGAAGGAGATCATAATGTAACGATCTCATTTGTCTTTTACACAGATGTTTTCCTTCTGTTTACGTTATACAACGAGTGACCGAAGTAAGGGCAATTTTATTCTCGAAAATTGTGAACTGAAACTTCGAACGTCTGTAAGAACATTAAACAACTCCTCTCGTGACTAAATTCACCATGATCTTGAGTCTCCCCTTGTGATACGATTGTCGCCATTTTATTGAACTTGGAACGTTCAGAGTAAAACGACAAAAATTCAAGTAATCTTAACATCTCGTCATTCGAAAATTACGAGTGTTTGAGTTTTGTAAATAATACTAAGTTGAACGATAAAATTATTGATTCTCCAAAAGAAGCTAGTGTTATTTCCATGTAATTTAATTCAATTTCACAGTAACTAACACATACTCTGTGTTTGACGGATATAATCGACGTTTTACACACTTTTAATCTCTTGCCACGCACATTGAGAATATTTGGCCCAAAATTGAAACATTTCCTCAGTTTCAAGTATATTTAAATGCAAAACAAATGACAAGTTTGTTACTTCTCAATAATTTCTATCCAGTGATATCATACCGACTAGTGAAAAAGAAGGAGAAAGCGACGAATTATTGTATACGGTTCGGTCGCTCGTTATGGTCCGCGAACCAGTTGCCAACGCAAGTTGTTAATTCGTCCACCCACAAATATACTCGTACCACTGGGCTGGAAAAATTCGCATTAGAGCGATGCTGTTTCTCACGAGGCAGCCGAAGGACTCGCCCTGTTTGTCCTCGTGAAATATTCGCAGGGAGATTGAATCGCTAAAGACGAGGAAACACCGATAGAGAGGGGGGGGCGGGAGCGTGTAAATGATAAAGCGCATAATTCAATCTGGATAGAGCGGACCGATGCAATGTTTCACAACTGGCTGAAGAGATGAACCAGCAGGCTCCTCTCATCCATTTACCGGCGGGGTATTTTACACGGCTGGACAGGTGTCGTTATTCACCGAGTCCGAGCACTTCCCCGGGAAGTCTGGAAGGAAAGGAGAGACGCTCGCGTGTTCCTTCCGTATTCCAGCAACGACGAAAATTTTTTTCGATCCCATAAATCGTAATTTTCACGTTGCTCCTCTTTCAGAGGGTGAGAGGGACAAGTCTACCCTTACGATGTCTCTTTCTCTCTTTCTCAAGTTTGATTCGCGCGTGAAGCTCGAAGCCTCGCGCTTATTACGTGATTCACCGGGAACGTAACGCCAGACTGACATCTCGGTAGTCAGTGGCAGTTTACAAAGCTGCTCCTCACCCCTTTTCCGTCAACACGCGCACGCAGTTGGATTTCAATAGTCTCGAGTGTCTTAATGGAGATGTTATCCAAAGTTACCGGTCGGACAGGTTTCACAGGATCCCCCGAGGGGGTGGTAAATCTTCGCGACCACGCGTCCTTCATATCAGATTTCGTTCGCCGCTGTGTGAAACCGTTCGTCAAACCGCGATTGTTTGCAACTCGACGAACCGCTCGTCGCCAGACTACCAACCGGTCATCGGATTACCGTTGCCTCAACGACGTAGCTTCACGTTCACGTTCGACGAAGAAGAATCGAGAAGAAATCTGGCCGAGTGTAATTCTCTGGCGTGGAAATTTAATCGTCGTGAATCCAGTCGAAGGCCAGCGAACATTTCAGACGTAATGCTCCGAAATTTCACCGCCTTATAATTTAGCCGGCTTTTCTTACGTGCGCGAGACGTGAATTATTCGCACACGAAACAATTGTTACCGCGAATGTGCACGGGGATTCGTGTCTTCGGAGATTTACGTAGAGGGTAGCATGCTGTATAAAAATCCAGCGGTACATTACTGGCCGAATGTTTGGGCACGCGTCGAAATGTGTTCGTCATCGATTTTTTAAAATATATAAATGTAAAATAACTAATATATAAAAAAGCATATGAATATAAAAATATAAAATATATAATTTTTTTCGACTAATATATAAAAAAATATATGAATATATAAATATAAAATTTTAACAATTTTTTTGAATAACTAATATATAAAAAAAATATACGAATATAGAAATACAAAATATATAATTTTTTTTCACTAATATATAAAAAAATTTTTTTTTTTAAATATATAAATATTTTTTTAAATATTAAACGCACCAGCACCTGGTCAAGTTGAGGAATTTTGTTAAAACACATAAATTCTTTTCTTATTATTTAAGAATATTATTATTATTTTATTATATAAGTATTATTTTCTCAATATATAAATTTTTTTCTTATCAAAAGGTCATTTCGTGTATTGTTTCCTATATTAAATTGATAGTTGATAATTTGTATTTCTTTCGTAAAAGAAATTTCATAATCGATTATTTGACCGATTACGATAAAAATACGTGTTAATATCAGTACACGTATTTTAGTTAATAGCGAGTTTTTTTGTCTAGAGTATGAATCTAGTCAAAAAGTAAGCGGAAATAAAGGTAAAGCGAAATATATTAAATGTGGTATGTGTGAAGCACAAATGCAGTAATTCTCATGCCACCTGGTACAACAGCTTTATATTTCCACCCAACTTCATAAGAAAGTCTGCCTGCATGACATAAAAGTGTACTCAAGTCGTACACTAAACGGCCATACACGATGTTTGTTTTTTTCTATCTCGAAAAACCAAAGTCAAAAAGATATTCTTACAAGAGAAGAATTATATTTTTGTAGATGAAATCATGGTGGAAATTTCAACGTGAACTTTATTTTTATTTTTTTTAAATAGATTCATGTAATTTTGAATGCATCAATCGATTTGTTTGATCATTTCCTACAAAACAAGCTTTAATATGTTTGTGTCGAAAATTAACTAATGTATCATATGATTATTTAATTATAATCTATACAATATATGGATACCTATAACGATCGACCACTATGTATAATGATTAATTATACCTATAATTGATGTATTAATACATTGACGTAACATATTAATACATTAATTAGTTTAGAATTAGCTTTAATTTTGCAAAATCTATCGTGTAAAAAGCAAGGAAAAATATGAACGATATTTTAATATTTATAAAAAAATTAAACCTATCTTTTAAACCCATTGTTTCTCGAGGTTTTAAAATTAAAATATTAAAAATATTAATTTATTTGGTATTTGAAATATTTGAAATATTAACTTATTTAATATTTAAAATATTTAAAATATTAAAATATTTTATTTTCCCAGGGTACGCTTAAATAAATCGATTAATGCATTCGAAATTGTAGTCCCGTTTTCAAGAATAAAGTTGAAATTTCCTCTGCTACTCTCAGAAATAAATTTTTTTCATAGGTCCAATGAAGAAAACTAAAACCTCCGCCAATTCTAGTAATCTAGTTATTCAGACGAAAGTTTCCTATCTCAAAATGGCCGCCACGTGTCACACGATTTAATCTCTTACTTGTCAGAAACAAGACAAATTTCTGTCAAATAAGGACAAAGGTACACGCTGGTCGTAAAAAAAAAAAAAAAAAAAAGGAAAAAGAAGAAAAGAAAGAAAGCGGAAGTTCGAGGTAAATCGTGGGGCACGGATCGGGACGGAAGGAACCGAGGGGCACCGGGAAGTTATAATTTGTCTGTCCCGCGGAAAACATAGCTCACACACACGGGCGACGCGTCGTACCGTTGGACAGGTGTCGTTATTCATAACGGCGGAACTTTCGAGGAGGGAAGGTGTTTGCGTTCGAGCGGAAAAGATAGATAGCGGCCAGCGGGATGGGCCGTGACAAAGAAGGGAATTCCCATTTGCCTTCCTCGGGGATTCCGAATAGTTTTGCGCGTAATATATCTGCGAAGACGAGGACGCAGAAACCGTCTTCAGAGTTGCCTGCCAGCCGGCTTAGCAGAGTTCCTTTAACCGATCCCAATGCGATTCCAGTCTCTGTGGATGAACGTCACTCCCAAGCTATTGATACGCGAAGTAGGGATCGCGGTTTTGAACCGTGGATTATACGTGAAACGTATCCTTAACGCAATTAAAGATCTCTCAATGAACTTCCAACTTTTAACCCTCTTACAAGTTTTCTTGAAATACCTTGATACTTGTGAAAATCACTTTTCTTGAAAAAATGAAGATACCTTCTCGCTTTTCTTTTTTTATTTCGTTGTGAAACGTGCATTAGTTTTACACGCGGCTGTTAAATTAGAAATTAGAAGTTAATATCGGCTGTTTGGAAAATCCGCGAAATCGACATCCGATGAAAGGCACAAATGTAATTTTCAAAAGAGTAAGTTGACGCGTATTTTTCTTTTATCGGCAATCGTCAATGTCGAAGGAGCGTACACTACCCTTAAAGTTGGGGGATGCGGAACATATTTTCGTCAAATAAATTAATAAATTTCGAAAATTATTGAAGATAGAGTTTCTGTGAGAATTGGTGAAAATTAGTGTTGTTTAACGAAGATTTTAATGGTATATACCATTTTCAAGAAACCTTTTGTTCAAACAATTATTAAAAACCCGTATTTTTTATATGTAAATGTTAATAAATTTTCTTGAACTATATTATTATATTCAAACGTAAATTACGTATAAAATGGAATCTTGATTTTTGCATTGCAAAGGAATTCATTATTTTCAAATCTTTCTCGCTGGACACGCAGAGCAGGGTGTATACTAGAATTGTTCGTAAATATGTTGTAAAATGTTAAATTGTTAGAAATTAAATGTACGAAATATATTTTATTTTTGAAAGAAGTTGATTTTGTTGTTTAGTGCTTGCTGCTTTTTTTATATAGACACGTTCAATCACTCGATATAATTTTTCCAGTAGTGGTTCCCCTCGAAGTAGTGATATAGGAAAATATATAAATATTTTTGTAAGATACATTCTCAAATCTTACATTTCGTTTCGTTGAACGTTGTTCGAAGGTGGACGATTTTTACTGTCAACAGGGATTACAAAATACACAAGTGAACAGTTGTAGTAAAAATGCAATAATCTACATCGAGGTATAATACAAATCATTTAATAAACATACATACGTACAACCCTCATTCCTCCCTCATTTTCCAAACTTAATTCATCTCAGATTAACACGTTGATAAGAAAAGTTAATACCTACAACAAGAAGACAAACAACTAAAACTTGCAAATTCAGCTTTATTAATCTCTGTTTGTTATTCATCCAATATTTTGTATCGCGATTCCGCGCAATTTACACGTGTGAAACGTACGTTACGAAGTGTGTGAAATTGACACGAGGTGCAGACGAGGATTAATATTCACTTAGTTCTTCGAAAGTGAAGATACATGCATCGATTCTGTACTCTCGACGCTCCGAGGCGTTCTCGACAGCCACGGAAATGCCGCGAAACATATGGGGACGATACTTTATTCCAGACGTTCCGCATTGTCGTTAAATAATGCGTCGGCCGTTCGTTGAAGCGACCAGCGCCGACGAAAACACGTTTTTTACTCGATATTCCGAGGACCCGGAGCTCTTGCAACCGGTTCTGCCATTCCTTCCAGCGGTACACTGGTTACTCATTTTTCGCAGCATTCGACTGAATTATTCATGCACTTCCGGCGACGCTATTCGTCGCTGTATTTTTAAAACATTATACAGCGGGCGAGGAGGAAGGGATAGTTGAGATTGCGAGAGGGAAACGTTCCCTTCCGTTCGACGTTCTCCACAAAATTTGCCCAAGCAAATTCACCGGGGGAAACGCTTCTTAATTCTCGCGTACGTGACGGGCTTGGCAATATCCTCGGCAGCTTCGACGACGAGCGTCGTTCCGGTTATTGTACATATGTGTGTGTGTGTGTGTGTGTGTGTGGAAGCCAAGTTCGTCGATCCGCCGTTAGACCAAGCGTAGGAGGGAAGAAGCTCGCCAGCTCGATATTTTTCTTCTAAATATCCGCCGTGTTTCTCGCCGAGCGTCGAATGTTATCGGATAATTCTGCCAATTATACTCGAGCTCGAGGAAATTTGGAAAATCCTGCCACTGTTCGAAAGTAATCGCGCGACGTTCGCTTGGAAACTTTACGTGGAACATTTTGTGAAAATTCGACGTGCAATTATCCCTACAATGATTGGGGGATCTACGAGTGTTGGAAATATGGTAGATACGTTACTTTCTCACATTTTCAGAGACTCTGTAGGAAGATTTATCGTTACGCGGTATTAGTGAAGATACATAACTGATATATTCGTATGATGATCCACGTGATCTTATTATAAAGCGTGAAGCTTCTGTTTCGTCGAAAATTTCGAAGATTCAAATGCGCGCGAAAATATTAAAGAATTGTTTCCACGATTAAATCTACTGTAGTCTTGAACCGCTTAAATTCGTTGTACAATTCTCCTTTTTCATAATTTTATTGAACTTGAATGACTTGAACTTTTGTCGTTTTACTCTGAACGTTCCAAGTTCAATAAAATGGTGACAAAAATATCGTATCACAAGAGGAGACTTCATCTTCAAGATTATAGTGAATTTAATCACGAGAGGAGTTGTTTAATGTTCTTACAGACGTTCGAAGTTTCAGTTCACAATTTTCGAGAATAAAATTGCCCTTACTTCGGTCACTCGTTGTATAACGTAAACAGAAGAAAAACATCTGTGTAAAAGACAAATAAGATCGTTACATTATGATCTTCTTCCTTTGCGAAATTATATCAATAAAAATTGTCGACAATTTTGTCATTGTCATCATTACGCTCTTCGTCCCTTGCGCGTAGAAGAAGATTTTACGAAAACCTGTCGCACGGTTAACCGGAAAAAGAAAACACAGCATATCTCGCTTACTCCTTTCATTTTCGAGAAGTCCCACAAAACGATTTATTGCCTGTTTACGCGGCTTTAACCACTTGCCCTGGCAGCTGGTTTGCGGACCATAACGAGTGACCAAACCGTACACAATAATTCGTCGCTCTCTTTTCGAACACGTCGATACGATATCGCTGGATAGAAATTATTGAGAAGTAATAAATTTATTACTCGTTTTGCCTATTTTGTTTTACTTAAATATGCTTAAAACTGAGAAAGCATTGCAATTTTTGGGGATAAAAAAATTCTCGACGTGCGTGGCACGTGATTCCAGCGGAAGGGGTTAACCACTTGCGGACCATAACGAGTGACCCAAACCGTATACAATTATTCGTCGCTTCCTTTTTCGTTTGATATCATTGGATAGAAATTATTCACAAGTAATAAACTTATCATTTGTTTTGCCTGAGTTACACTTAGATATACTTAAAACTGAGAAAATATTGCAACTTTGGGAGAAAAAAATTCTCGACGTCCGTGGCACGTCATTTCTGCGCAAGAGGTTAAAGCGTATCTTCTGACCGAAGGATGTAACAAACCCTTCAGTCTTGCCAGAGTTAAGAGCGAGTCTCGGCGGAAATCGGGAACGTCGAGGTCGTCGCCGAGACTTTATCGTTCGCCTTCGTCTTCGTACAATCACCTATATACAAGTAGCATGAAACAACCTTCGTTCGACAAACGGACGACTTACAACTCGATCTATATTCAACGGCGACGAGGGACATGTTTGCGTAGGATCGGAAATAAGATGGACCTTTAAGAAGGCGGAATCGTACGTCGATGACGGCCACCGCTCCCGGTGTTTGCCCCCCTCCGAGTTGTTTATAAACCTGAGGGAAACCTCGTGCGACATAGAAAGAAATTTCATCAGAATTGGTAGTCTCTGGCTGACTTCGCGTTGCGACCACCGCCGGCGAAGCGTCTGTTTGTTCCGTCGCGAAGTTCAATATCCCCGCGCTGTATTACACAGAAATTCCAATATCGCTTCTTTGTGCCGGACTGGCCGGCTTCAATAACACGGGATGACGGCCTGTGCCCGAGAGAGGGGGAAAAAAAAATCAGGTTTTTAAAACGTAGTCTAGGCACAAAGTGTTGAACGCCTCACGCGGAACTCTTCTCTTCTCCTCTCTCTCTCACTCTTTCTCTGTTTCTCTCTTTTGGCTGCCTGTGTGACCCAGTGACGCTTGCTCAAAGACAACGCTCCGACGACCGACTGGTTTCATCCAAAGTTTTAATATGAAACTGCCGGCTGACGAAAACTCGGCCGCCGATGCCAAACTTCCAAACCCCCTATCGAATTAACATAGCAGCAAAGATCCATAAACGCTTCGTCGATCCTTCGCGCGGTGTTTCTCGGCTGTATTTCTGTTCTCTAATCGAGGGTAATCTTGGTAATTAATCCTAAATAGAGACGACGAAACACCATCGCGACGACAGTTTTAATGTTTTGTTGTTTTTATTAATAATATCGCGTAAATTCGACATTGTTACTGTCAAGCATGGGAAGTACGATATTTTTCTCGTTTCTATAAACACGGAATATTTTTGCGAATTTACCTTTAAAACACGTTTGTACAATTTACTTGTCAATTTGCCAAACTTGCGTCGAATCGACAGATTAATGAAAAATTAATATTTACGATGAACAGAGTTTGTCGGTAAACAGACTAAATTTCTGTTCGTATACAGGTATGAATCATTTGTATCGTGATATATTTTATCTTTATATACAGGGTGTTTTGTAATTTGTGGGGCCCACTTCGGGAGCTGATTGTTCGCCTAAAAGTAATGAAAATAAGTCATTTAAATATATGTCCTATCTGTCTTCGTTTATGAGATATAACGAATTTTATAAACAGAGCAAACTCTAGTAAGCTAGTTTTACCAGGGATGGTACATTCAACTTTCATAATAATCATAATTGGGATGAAGAAAACCCACGTGTCATTGTGCATTCAAGACATCAACATCAGATTAGTTTAAACGTATGGGCAGGAATAAATTGATGAATTTTTAATTGGACCTTTTCTTCTTGATGGGAAACTAACAGACACAAAGTACGTTGATTTTTTGAGCACGCGTTTACACGAAATATCAGTGGAAGTTCCAGTCGATATTAGACTTCGTATGCGGTTTTTTTTATGCACGATGGAGCTCCGCCGCATTTTAGCCGAGTGGCTAGGCAATTTTTTAATCAACACTTTGCAAATAAATGGATTGGTCGTAGAGGTCCTATTGCACGGCCTGCTCGTTCCCCGGATTTGAATCCATTAGATTTTCATTTGTGGGGACATTTAAAATCTATCGTACACGCAACATCGATCGAAAATGCTGAAATACTACGAAATAGAATAGAGCAAGGCTTCCGACACAATTCGAGAAACACCAGAAATGATAGAGAGAGTAACCAGATCAACGACAAGACGCGTGCAGGCTTGTCTTCGAATGCAAGGTCATTTCTTTGCATCTTTTGTAAAAGTAATTAAAACAGAAAATTCATTATATCTCATAAACGAAGCCAGATAGGATATGTATTTATATGACTTTTTTTCATTATTTCTAGACGTACAACCAGCTCCCGAAGTGGGTCCCACAAGTTACGAAACACCCTGTATATTTTGTATGTGAAAGGAGAAAAGATATGACATATTTAAGTTCTCCGAGCCGTTTACGTAGGCCTCCGAACTCAAATAAAAAATGAGGCAAGAAATTTTTGAAACTGCGCGATCACTGCGCGAGATCCTTCGGTTCTCAGCTGAGCAAACTTCCGCCAAGATCAATGTTTGCCGAGTTATCCGAGTGATTTCGTAGCCACCGTGATCACGCATCTTATCAGTTAAGGTGATCGGGGTTAATAGGGCAACTTGCGAAAGCATAATCTGGCGAAACAAACAGCGCGTCCACTGATCTCTGGGTTGCCTGATCATTCGATTAGATTAATCGTTCGTCAACAACAAGCTTGCCACGATTAGAAGGATCCTCGTTGGAGGGCGTGTCGCGAGACTGGCGCGTATTCAAACTTTTAAGTTTGAAAATCGCGAATGGAGATAAAACAGGAGCGTGGCTTCGTCGAGTCGGAAATCTCGGACGCACACGTCCGGACGCTGACGCGTCTAGGAAATCCCGCTTGCAGAATCACGTGACGCGATGTAAGCTAGGATTTTCCACGTGCATTGAAAAAAACCTTAATTCCTCGACACAACCAGGCTTTATCAAAACAATCCACGTACAAAATTATTAGAATTCAACTGATAATGATTAAAATGGATCCGTGCGAATGAAGAATAATAAGTGTATGGCGAGCAGCCTTTTTATCCATTAAGGTGTTATTTGTTTAGAAAATATAACGAAGCTTGTTCATTACATATTACTTTACATAACTATATTTTTGGTTTAGTATTTCAAAAATCCGTTGATTAACAACAGAAAGGAAGTAACTAACATCATTGTATACAAAGTATTTAAAAAGAAGGACTTGCAGTACACGTTGAGAAAAGTAAGAAAATATTTTATTCGTGTGATCGAACAAAAATGAGTAATAAAAATTGATGTTCCAATGAAAGGATTAGTTTTAAGACTCAGTATGTTCGTTGGACATTTTTTGGCGATTACTGTAAGTCTTTCAAGCTTTCGACCATCTTTTTTAAACATTCTGTATATCGATATATGTAGCATGCCATTTTGTTTAAACGCCCTGTATATTGATACACGCATTTCGCCAGGAATGGCCACACGATTAGCGACGAGAAGCTCAGTGGCACAATCAGCCTAATTTAGGAAACAGATCGTGTGACATATACGAAATGCAAAAGACCGTAAATAATAATATATATATAATAACAGAAACTATAATAATATATAATATTATATAAATATGTAAATATAGTGTAATATTTATTATTAAATATTATATAATATAATAAATATAATAATTAAAGATACTACATAAATATAATATATAAATAAATATTATGTAATATAACAATTAAATATAATATAACATATAATAATATAATAATAAATAATCTATAAATGTACATATAAAGAAATAACACGAATTGTCACGATACTTCGCTTCCAGAGAAAGAAAGAAGAAAAATGGCACCTGCAGTTTTCTCTCGCTCTTACAATTACGTTTCTATCCAAATAGAATAATCATTCTCGACAGAGATACTCGCTCATCCTTCAAGCAGTTGTAGAAAGCAAGAAAGAAAAAAAAGAACATTCGAAACGATTTAGTTAACACACGCGTACACGTGTGTCTAATACACGCGCAAAATCGCGACCCGTTGACAGAATAAGCAACTAGCGCGGCAGTCGTACCGGGGAAGGAACTAACTCGGTCGCTCGACGAGCGTAATTCTCGTACTCGAATAGAACGGGCCGACAGCCGCGGAGAAATTGTTAGGCGGGGGACGCTCCATTTTTCTCTACTCAGCGGACCGTCTCCACGTTTTTTTCTTCTCTCGGCAAGTTCCTCTTCTCTCGAGCGGGGCCGAGAGTTCCCCGGTCGTTGCTTCCTTTCTTCGAATGACGGACAGACTTGTCCGCATTCATTGTGCCTCCCTCTTTCAGGACCGCTGCGCTGTCGCGGTTACAAAAAAACAGGACGTCGTCGCCCAGGGGAAAAAGGACGAGCAAAAATTCTCAGACACTTGGGGGTTGGGGGGAGGAGAAGGGTCTTCTCCCTTCGTTTCTCTGTTTTTTTTTTTAGCGCGCGAAGAGAGACAAAAGAGAGAGAGAGAACTGATAATGCGGTTATCGACGAACTCGTGGGCGATTCGTCTTTGTTTGTCGCGTGGAAGCGTGCCCAACTTCGTTCGGCTTCGCAACCCTCTCCCGCGTAATCTTTCTGCGTGCACTTTAACCACACTGTCGACAAAACCGCCGGCTGGTTCGACGACTCGCTTATTTATTACCCGAGCGCCGGAGCAGCAGCATCCGCCGCTTCTCATTGAGACGGCAGTAAATTTCGCAACGAAAGAATTCACCACTCGAGTGCCCGAGTCGCGTAGAGATATATACGGAGGTACGTTTTACCGCTGACAAAAAGGAACTACCACCGGGAGGAGCTCGTCAGTTCGTTGGCCATCTCCTTGGACAATTTATCGAGCCGAACGCGTATAAATTCCCCGGCTAATTTCACTGGAAAGTATACAGAGATGTTTGGAGAAATACACATCGGGAAGGTGGCACTGTTTTATCTAGAGTGATTCACGCTTTAAACCTCTTGAATGACGCGCGTCGAGAATTTTTTTGTCCCAAATTGCAATATTTTCTCAGTTTTAAATATATTTAAGTACAACCCAGGGAAAACAGATAATAAATTTATCACTTTTCAATAATTTCTATCCAGTGATATCACATCGACGAGTTGAAAAAGAAAGCGACGAATTATTGTACACGCCTTGGTCACTCGTTATGGTCTGCAATCAGTTCGTACTGTTTAATGCACAGATTTTATAAAATTAAACTAATAATTTTTTGACGTACATAGATTAACCTCTTGCGCTGGAATTCTTTTTGTTCCAAAATTGCAATATTTTTTCAGTTTTAAGTATATTTAAGTATAACCCAGGGAAAATAAATAATAAATTTATCACTTCTCAATAATTTCTATCCAGTGACATCACACCGACGAGTTGAAAAAGAAAGCGACGAATTATTGTACACGCCTTGGTCACTCGTTATGGTCTGCAATCAGTTCGTACTGTTTAATGCACAGATTTTATAAAATTAAACTAATAATTTTTTGACGTACATAGATTAACCTCTTGCGCTGGAATTCTTTTTGTTCCAAAATTGCAATATTTTTTCAGTTTTAAGTATATTTAAGTATAACCCAGGGAAAATAAATAATAAATTTATCACTTCTCAATAATTTCTATCTAGTGACATCACACCGACGAGTTGAAAAAGAAAGCGACGAATTATTGTACACGCCTTGGTCACTCGTTATGGTCTGCAATCAGTTCGTACTGTTTAATGCACAGATTTTATAAAATTAAACTAATAATTTTTTGACGTACATAGATTAACCTCTTGCGCTGGAATTCTTTTTGTTCCAAAATTGCAATATTTTTTCAGTTTTAAGTATATTTAAGTATAACCCAGGGAAAATAAATAATAAATTTATCACTTCTCAATAATTTCTATCCAGTGACATCACACCGACGAGTTGAAAAAGAAAGCGACGAATTATTGTACACGTTTTGGTCACTCGTTATGGTCTGCAATCAGTTCGTACTGTTTAATGCACAGATTTTATAAAATTAAACTAGTAATTTTTTGACGTACATAGATTAACCTCTTGCGCTGGAATTTTTTTTGTTCCAAAATTGCAATATTTTTTCAGTTTTAAGTATATTTAAGTATAACCCAGGGAAAATAAATAATAAATTTATGACTTCTCAATAATTTCTATCCAGTGACATCACACCGACGAGTTGAAAAAGAAAGCGACGAATTATTGTAGACGGTTTGGTCACTCGTTACGGTCCGCAATCAGTTGCCAGCGCAAGTGGTTAAAATGCACTCATCTGTAATTGTAACTCGAGGAGCTAAAAAATATCCTATCGACTGTTTTCCTCAAGTATTATCTTCTTCACTGATTACCAGGTTCAACTACACGTTTCAACCAATTTTTAAAGATCATAGGTGAACGTTGCTTGAAAAAGAACATACGTAGGCCAAATCAAGTTGCCAAAATCTCTGGAAACATTTGAGGATTCCCTGAATCGAAAGACACACATTGTCATTCGATGCCGTCTTCCTCGAGTTGACTCGTCATGATTCATTCGTTTAAAAAATTACTTAAGATTGGAAATGGATAACCCTCTGAAGAAATTATAAACAAATTTGCACAGAAGTCTGCATTGGTAGTCATAGAAAAATGATTAAATTAATAATAATCTTAATGAGCTTATCATCGTTTTGTCTCAACTTTTTTTTGAGCAAATGCTCTGTAACCTCAGCGAAGATTGACTCTGAACAGTGACGATTTTGTCGTACGTCATTAAGAAAACGAGAAACTCGTACGCTGCAAAAATCCGAGGTGCGTCGCGTTATTTTCTCTCGGATTGAAATTTCATAGAAATTCGGTTCCGTGATTTCGCCACCGCGGATCTTCGCGGCCATTTGGCAGCAGATGCTTTCGCCATTGTACAGACGATAACACCGAAAACTATTTCGTTTCTTGTGTCCTCCTCCACGTTACGTTTGGCAAATTCTTTTTGGAAAATCACACGCTGTTTCAGCCGCCGATCCGTTTATCGCCGGGTTTTATTTCGGCTCCGAGCGCCGATTTGATTATCTCGATCGACCGGAAACAATTAATCAGTCGAATGATTGTTTAATTTAATACAATCGCGAGTCGGATATTGCGTTACGGTGGGAGATATTGCGATCGGTGAGCGACACGGGTCAAAGCGCGTTTGTGTAAATATTCGATTCTGATGGATTAAGCCCCGACCCAGCCTGGACGCCAGGTTTCATCTCCCCCGAAAAGTGAAAACCCACGTGCCTGAAAAGCATATCAGACGGTTACAAATTGTTTCGCCGATCGATCGATTCATTCCGCCTAATTGAAGGTGAGAACGCGCTTCATATCGATATTGGTTTCTGTTATCGATGTTGAATATATATATACGGGTAGATGGTACGCGGTACGATGTTATTGCGAGAATCGCGCTTCCTTTTAACGACGCTGTCGGATGTCACGCGCGTAAATGTAACTTTATGCATCTGAATCGGAATATTCGTCGCGGACGACAAAATAGACAAAATCTTCATCCGTAGATGCGAACGCGAATTTCGATGTTGATTAATCGATTACGTACGTGGATATTGCGTGATTGTTGATTGAAACGCTGGAACAACG
Organism: Tetragonisca angustula; assembly: GCA_036937485.2. Lineage (NCBI taxonomy): Eukaryota > Metazoa > Arthropoda > Insecta > Hymenoptera > Apidae > Tetragonisca > Tetragonisca angustula. The sequence continues at coordinate 146,670 of JAWNGG020000290.1, forward strand.
AGGAAAAATTTTCAAACGAGTTCCCTTTCTTAGTCCTGGACCTATTAAAGGATAGAATTGAAATTTGGAGAGGGGATTCGCTGAATGTTTTAACGAATCAATTTTGCTTGATATTTTGACAAGTTAATATTAAATTGATATTAAAAAGTAGAATTGAAACTAATATTAATAACTTATCATTTGCAATTACAATTGTATTTAATTGTAATCCAATGAATCAATATTGAAGAGTAAACTTGGAACTGAGAAAGAGAATTCGCTTAATATTTTAACGAATCAACTTTAATATCGAAACGTGGAATTTCTATGTTAACAACTTGTAATTCGTGATATAAATAATTCGTCGTTATGCTGATGTCTGAATGATTCAGTCAGTCAATTGTATCTATGAAAGTGAATTTTAGTGTTAAAAATCTGAATCGTGGAAAAGTGTACTTCGATACTTTAAGTAAATCGATTTTAACATCGAAAGTTAGAATGTTAAAGCTAATATCTGTGCTTATTAACAAGTTACAATTTACGTATGATTACATTGCTGTGTCAACGATCTAATTCCAACATTGAAAAATCGAACTGACAGTGAGACAAATTATTACAGATTTATTTCGGAAACAGGGAAAGAAAAAAAAAGACAGGTGAATCATTCGAAAATTATTCATCACATTACGATGAATGATCGCTCTCTGTCAAATACGTTAACGGATAAAAGCGCACGCTCGCCACTTTTCGAACGTGTAATTCCAAACTCGCCCGTTCGGCCGTGTAATATTTCGTCGAAATGATTTTACACGATTATACCCGCGAAAATGTGCTGGCGCATCGTTCGAGAAGTAATGTTACGAGATCAAAGTATAACGCGGCACCGAAACGAAATGGCGAACGCGTTTCAATCATAAAAGTTGTAACGCGTGATTCACGGTTAATACATATATATATATATATATATATATATATATATATTCGGCGACACGGAACGCTGAAACGTGCCAACGACCAACAGGAATTTTCGCGCGATATTCGTTTAATAAATTTAATTTCGACGGGGATCGACGGGGGATGTAGAGATCGTCGGTCCGTCGGCGCGTAAAAATATCACGCTATTTATCGGGCTAAACGCGGCGTGATCGATCATTGCGCACACTCTGGCGAGCGTTCGATGCTAGATCTTCGAGGATCTTTGGTCGCGCGCGCGCGCACGCGTTAATTAAATCCACAGGAAATACCTCCGTGGATTTTTCCACCCCTCTTTGCTCTTCTATTTCCGAGAAGTCGCGGAGAAATGGCATTCTCGATCAAGATCTCGCGGAACCGTAGTATTTCTCCGTGCCGAAATTAATCTTCCCGCGGGGGATAAAAGCACTTTGTTTCTGTTGCAAGTTCGTTGGTTTCGCGAGGAGGGGAGAATATCGCGGGAGAACGTTTGAAAGAGTTGGATCGTACGCAGAATTCACGAAAATCACTTGTACGTGTATGTTGTTCTTTAACATGGCAATGACAACGATCGTTCTAATTGTATTTGTGAAACTTGAGACCAGTTTAAGAATATATATAAAAAGATATTATAATAATATGATATTAAAAATATATATACACTTGTGTACAGCACGAATAGCCATATTAATAATAGTGACGATCCCATTAAATATTGTGGTTTGTATGATATAATGGATTGTGATTTTATAATCCTGGTGAAAAATTTATATAGTATTAAGTGTTTCATTATTTCTATGTATAATTTATAATTTTAGATTTGTGTCGAATTTGATCAGAACATTCTGATTTTACTAAAATGAAATATAGTGTAGTTGATCTGTTCCCCCTTCCTTTCTCCCATGAAGTCCAATTGACGCCTACAAAAATTGATACCCACCGTGAATAGTAGCGAAATTTTCAAGCTCTTTCATCAACAACGAATAAATTAAACTGTTAAATCCCGTATGAGATTGCAACGTGAAACTGTAATTTCATCTTCTCTAGCTTTGTCTAACATTATCACCATTTATCACTTGTTACAATCATGTTCAAAACTGTTGGCGCCTGCGCGCGTTTTTGTAATGTTGGTGCACCGAATACACGTGAATTAGAAGGCAGTGTAACGCCTGTCAAGGACCTTGAAAACGAATGTTACTTGGAACATTCTGGCGGCATATTTTGTTATAAAACGTGTCAAATGTGTATGCTATATGTCAGAGAAATAAATGTCACGAAGGCTCATCTCCGTGTCTGTATTTACATACGTGCCGCGAAATAATGTAACGTTTATAAGAAAAATGTATCAAATTGACATATGGGACAAATGTGGATTAATCTCGCTGTTAAGCGTTTTATAATTTGCAACAAATAAATATGATTATCTTAAATTATACCAACTTTACTATACTTAAATTATACTTTGTTTTACTTTACACTTTACTTAAACTATACTTTATATTATTTCTTAGATAACTATTATGACACAGATAACTAATTTTATATATTATTTCTCAGATAATTATATTTTATACTATTTTATATATATATTATTTCTCAGATAAAATTCACCAAATACGTAGATGAAAAAGCATAGTATGCATGGTTGAATTGAGAAAAGAACATTGTAAGCCACATACTGATGGGATTGTAGACGTTCCAAGAAAATTTTTATATATTATATCGCCAGCAACTATACATCTCCTCCCAAAAATCTTAGAGCAACTACCACATTTATTTAAAAGTAACAGAATGTAGCAACACTTTGTACACCGAAGAGTCTGAAAACTTTTGTGAAATACACGTGCGACTGGAAAATTTGATTATCCGAACACTGAAGAAACAAAAGTTAAGAGGAGAATTTGGGGCAACGAAGATCGAACAATTTCAGTCGCGAGTCGTACCAAAATTGCAGATGTCGAGAAAATATTGAAAAAGCATTATGAAAATCAGCAAGGTACATGGCCGGCTGGCCATTGTTCAAAAATCGAGGGTAATCCATACGTCACAAATCCACGACAGCTGGTTATGATAAATGTTCGTTTTTTAATCGAGGACGCATAAAAAATACAGATGCGTGTAAACTCGACAGCTTTTTCACTTGGCATATTTCACGTTTCGAACGCACGCGCGCGCATTTCGTGTCGCGAAATCAGTTCGTCCAACTGTCGGAAGACAATAATTAATGCGTGTACGCGGTTGTGCGTGGGTTTGAATATCGAGTGCGATTCTTTTTTTTTTTTTTTTTTTGGAAGTATACTCCACGATGATCTGAGAGGAAAATCTCTCTGATAGAAGAATTCAAAAATTATCCAGTTGAGCGTGCTCTTATTTAATCTAATCTTCGTTATTCGTTTATTTATTTCAATTCTGACGGACAGAGACCCTGTAATATCGGAGAAAAAAGAAATTCGTATATTTTGGAGAATTTACAAATACCGTTCAAATATCAATATTTATTTTTAACATTCGGTATATGTAGTAAATGATACAATTTTGCAATTACACGTATATTTTATAATAAAATTATCAATACTTTAAAGATTCCTTATTATATGGAATATTATTAAATTCTTTCAGTTTGGAAACAGTACAAATACACAATGTAGATTAAGTGAATTTGTCACAAGCATTCTACAACTATATGTTTGATAGAGATTAGTTTCTGTGTACACGTAATCGAATCGGAGAATCTTGGATTAAATAATATTCCTATTTAAATATTTAAATATTTTAAGGTTCTAGTAATGTCGTAATACATTCAAATATTAAGATATTATATTTGAATATAATATTTCTATTTAAATATTTAAATATTTTACGATTCTAGTAATGTTGTAATACATTCAAGTATTAAGATTAATATATTATATAAATTTTACATTATATTTAATATTATAATATTAAAATGTTTATATTATATTTAATATATATAAGATTAATATATTATAGTAATATTCAAATTATATTTGAAATATTATATTATAGATATTACACATTATATAAAGATAATATAAGATATTACATTCAAATATTATATTTGAAGAGTGAAAGAAAAGGAAGGGCTTTACTGTGTCCTGATGAAACTTGATCCATAACCGATATCCTTAATTGGACATTGCAAGTCACGACAATCATATTCCTCAATTTTTACCTTGATATATTTTACAATTATTCAATTTCAGAACTTTCATTCTGGCCCGAAAGTTTTATTAGAAATCCCCGTCAAGAGACAGTAAAATTAAATGCACCAAATTTTAATAATCCATGCACGAACATACAATTGTATCCATGACTCTTGGACAGTATTTGAGGATCAAGAGCAGCTATTCTTCGCCAAAGATACGACACGAAAACTTGCACTAACACTAAATTGACGCGACGGATGTTATCGCGGGAGGAGGGAAGACGGTTGTGAAAGCACGTTGACGATTAATTCTTCGAGTCGTTGCGCGCGATAGTCGCAAGCGTCTCGCTGTATCGGCGAGCGTTGTCGAATATCGTTGGATTAGACGACGAAACGCGACGCAACGCGAGAGAAAGTGTCGCGACGCCAACTTACCGAGAAACGTCGTTGATCGCAGAATGAGTCCCGAGTGAAAGAGAAAGAGAAAGAGCAGAGAGAAGAGATCGGAAAGCCGGGGGCGTCGAAGGGGAAGCAATTGAATTAAAGGAGCCCCTCCGCCAGGCTTTCTGCCGATCCCCGGCCCGTCTTATTCGACGTCGTCTCACGATCTCTCGCCGTGTTTAGTTAATGTAGAAAACGTGCCTCATTTGCTCACCTCGGCAGCGACAATTCCGCTTGTTTAATATGCAAACCGATCCGTGCTCGAACCCGGGGGCCGATTCGATGGGATTATTCGCCTCGTTTCGCCGACTCATCCGCTCTCTCTCTCTCTCTCTCTCTCTCTCTCTCCGTTCCATCCTACTTTCTTCCTCGCTTCACCCCCGCGTTCTTTCATTCATTCTCCACCACCCCTTCTCCTCCTCCATTGGCCGCCTCTCGTTCCATCAAATATACCCGATTGGTTCGCGCACCAAGTCGAGTTCAATTAGGATATTAAACAGTCGTTTTCGATCGCGTAGAAACCTGCAATAGAGAGAGAGAGAGAGAGAGAATTTCTTGCAAGCCTCGCTCGTAAAACCTGCTTTATTATCGACGCTCTTCTGTTACTGTTATTATACTCGCTCGAACGCGAGTTTTTCATTTTTTAATTAACTACGGCCGGGGGATCTGCTCTGGAATGCTGGACGCCGGATCGTTTTATTACCGCGGTGGGCGAACTTTCAACGATATCCGAAGGATTAAAGTAGAGTTTTTCTGATAGAAAAATACGGCTGTCCGGAGAATTTCAGAAGCGTTTAGAGATAGATAGATAGATAGATAGATAGATAGATAGAGAGAGAGAGAGAGAGAGAGAGAGACAAACAGATGGAACGGTTCCTACTGTTATCTGCGTTGGATTTCGATTGGTTTAGTATGGAGGGGTTGATCGAAGATCGAACATCGAACTTGCTCGCTCCTATTCGTGGTAACCGCGAATGTGGAAAAAGTTTCGACGAACATTTTGATCTTGAAGGTTCATTGTGACTCGTACATAAAATTTTACATTGCGAGATACGTAATAAAACGCAACTGAGAATCCATGTTCTTCTGTCATCCCTTGCAAAAGGATCGAGCTTTCCGTGAAATCCTCGAGGTATAAAGTACTATTGTATTACGTCTGTTTAAGTTACGTGAACAAATGAAATTAGCAATTTCCGAGTTTGATTCTCGCACACGAACGATTTCATTGTTTTTGGACATTTTCGCGTACTTGTGTTTAATCGAAAATTTTCCTCCAACGTTTGCGCTATTCATTTCTAAGGATAATAATAATACTAATACTAATAATAATAATAATAATAAATCACCAAAAAAGACCAACCACTCTGCGACCGGTGCAAGACGACCCTAACAATAGATCACCTCATACTACAATGCGAAGTATACCTACTGCTAAAAATACAACTCAGAGTCAAGCCTAAAAGACAACCTAATGGACAGTGGAACATCATCAAGCCTGCTACAATATCTGAAACACACCAAGATCTACAACAACATATAAAAAATCTCTTCTGATGTTGCTAATAACCCATGATGTTGATGCGACATAAAATAATTGATTTAAAAAAAAATAATAGTAATAATAAAATAATAATACTAATAATAATAACAATAATAATGTGGGATAGGCAGTTTTGGGAAAGGACCCAGGACTTAGCATATATCGTTATTCCTTATTTAATATTAATGAACCAATCTTATTATTTATTCAATTCCAAATAAACATCATTTAACAAAATATCTATAAATTGGGATCTCGTCCGGGATACCTAAAATTGGTGACTCAGCCAAGAATCCTACAATAATATGTTACAAGTAACGTAGTATACAAAATAAATGGTACAGAAAAAAAAGGAAGAATATAGACGTGTTATAGTGTCGAAACATGGCCCACAGAGAAAAGTCAACCTTATCTACATACAAGTTGGCCAATTCAGCCAGATCCTGCTCATTGAGCTGCGAGAACTATACCTAGCATAGAGAACGTCGGCAAGATGTGTCAACTTCTTCCTTAAACATCTGCGTCGTATAAATTTATTTCTCCTAAAAGGAGTAGATTAGTCGATTATACTGTTAATAACTAAACCGCGGATCTTTGAAGGTGTAAAAATGCGCACGATGCGTGTAATACAAAAAGATAGATAGTATTTTAAGTAATTATATTAGTATAATTAGTACAATATAATTAAAATTATATTAATTTTAATTACATTGTATAATTAAAATAATAACTATTTTAAATACAACGTACGCGAAGCAGAGTGGCTGTCGTAACACTTAGCAGATGGAGCGAATTCTATCTAGCTACCATTTCACGAACACTTGAAAATTTTCACCTCAAATATCCGCAGTCCGTTTCTAAACAGAAATATTACGTGTCAGGATTATATATTTGGAATTATAAGTTACGATCATACCGTTGTTTCTCTCTCATTAATCTTCGGCGAAGTCGTCATCGCGGGAGCGAGAACGAGTTAAAAAAAAAGTGAAAAGAGATTTGTAGAAAGTATGCACGGAGAGGAAAACGCGAAAAACGCTGGAACGACGACAAATATTGAGCGCTCGTTAAACGCGTCAGCGCCCCCTCCTCCACCCTCCTCCCCCCTCCCCACGTTAATTAGATTCGGAAGGGCGAGGAGAATCAAGGAATCAGCGATTTAATTCAATTTCTTTCGGACGCGTCCTTCCGCCGGGCCGAACTTCCGCGTCGTGCAATTTCGAAACTTTCGTCCCGAGTTGGCCTCGCGTCGCCGACGCTGTTTGTCCTTCCCTGCGCGCGCTCGCGCTGACAATGAAAGGCGATCCGGAAAATTTCTACGAAAGGGGTGGCCCCGTTCGCGACACTTCCGCCAAATTCGTTTCCATCAGCAGCGAGAAGTTTCGGCCGGCGTTTATCGCCGCTCGTCGCGTTCGCTCGTCGACGTTGACGAACGAATTTCCTGGCCAGCGAGTTACGACTTTTTGGTGGATATTATGTCTGTGTGGATCTTTGTGGATTTGTGGGAACTTGGATGTTACGCAGCGAGCCCGATTAACATTCGAGCGCTGAGTAGAATTTTGCGAAAAGAGATCACGTACAGAATTACAACTCGAACTCGTTTCAAGGGTTGAAATTTTAGGGGTTCCTCTACCATAATACGTAATTCGTTTTATTCCACGGGTGACAAAATAAAGACACTTTTCTTCTGGAAAATAAACCAAAAAATTGTCACAGTGTGTAAATATCTTTTTCACGACTGAATTTGTTATACAATGGATTCGAAGATCGAAACCACCCCTTTACAACAACCTTCGAAAACTTTATGTTTGATTTTCTTTTTTCATTTCATTGAACGTTAGACTTGAATGACGAACATTTAAGAAATCGTAACATTTTCACGCTGAAATTTGAAGAAATGTTTTTCACAATATTTGTGGATTTATAAATCAGAGTGCCTGTGCATCGAAATGAATTCTTTTGCTGCAAGAGAAAGAAACTCGGATTTTTTAAACGAAATATACGTGATACTTTGTTCACTTGCAAATAACAAGTAAAAATAATATTTTCGTTCCTGGAATTACGTTAATGAAATTTTTGAAAATGCACGGAAATGTACAGCCTAGTTATGATAAATCATTGCTTCGTTGAAAAGAATTGCAAATGAAATGTTACGTTGGCCATTAACAATGGGACTAGTGTGTCAAAATTCGTATTTTTTCACACACTCAGAGAAATTTACAACGGTGCAGTACCGTAAAATGTGCGTAACTTTTATTATATATACGATTGATAATTATTATTCAATGTTAATAATTTTTACTAAAGTATCATTTTTTATTTGATTATCGATAGCTAATCTAGTTAGATAGCTTCTACATCTGTTTCATCTTTAATAATTTAATATTTATTTGATAATTTTGCACAACTAATTCCCAAAATTGCTATCTTTTGAAAATAATTGTGATTCTCACGACGACTTTCACTTATATTAAATTATATTATATTTGTATTGTACACTTATATTATATAATATTATATACACTTATATTACATAATCTAAATTTAAGACGAGAGTAATTTTTATTATATCTTAAACACGTTGAAAAAAATAAACCTCGAATATATAAATACAGTGAAACGTAAATATTCATTTAATAAAGTCTTATAAAAAGAATTATCTTACAAAAAGAAGAAGAAAAGCCAAACCAATACTCAAACAACAGAAATTGTATTTCTACGCGTACTTCAGTAGCTGGTTGTTCCCAAGATTCTTCCAAACGAATGTGCATCCTGATTGAAAACGAAAGTTTCAAATTCACGCGCACATAATAATCGCCTCTTCTCTCTCGTGGAATAACCAGCAAGAAGACTTGCTGACGTCGCCGGCGCTCGTCGGCCAAATTTTCCGCAGACAACCTGGTTATTAGATTCGAGACCGCCGACGGAATTCCACGGTTTCGGAAAAATCCAATTTCCAGGGATCCTCTCTGGTAAGCCTCCATCATTCGTCTGTAATTACGGTTTATATCAGGCGGCTAAAACTAAGCGCACCGATTAATTATCCCACCTCCCCCCTGTCTGGCGACTTAATTCGCTGGGAAGCGACTAAACGAATTCGAGTTGCCCCTCGTTTGTTATCGTGGCAATAGCCCGATTGGAGTCTCGTCGTGCTTATGGCTGGAGCGCTGTGTGTACAAACGCAAAATGGTTCGAATTGTTGCGGCGTGTAGCTGGTTCGTTCGAGGTAATAAAGAGACGTACGAATCGGGAATTCGATTACGGACTGCGGTCCGCACAAGTCGCTTCATTGCCTTTCACCGGAATGTCCTGTATATTTCGCACGATACGGAATGAACGTCGGCGTGAAACTTGAAAATTATGCGTCTGTCTGTCTACTGCTTGTTGAAAAATATTGCCATAAAAATATTAAAAACTAGATCGCGCGATCTTTTGACTATTTTCGTTCACGATTCGAGTAATTTCACAAAATAATTATTATATAAGTATTAAGTGTAATACAAGCTGACTATATAGTCTGATACTTTTTTGTAGAACCTTTATGGAGGGAAGTGTTACACTTGGGAGCAATTTTGAACAATATTTTCACGAAACAGGTATTTCCAAGTCTGCATAATAAAAGTTTCACGGCAACAAGTTTTACTTTACAACGTTTGATTAAAATTTTTATATTCAAGTACTGTATAATAATAATCTGAGCATGAACTTTCTTATTTTCTTTTTACTGAATTTTAACAGCCTGAATTTAACATGATGTGTGATTTGCAATATGGACACTTTCAGTCAAAAGTTTAAGAGAGGGACTTTCATTTCTTCAAAATAATATCTTATTTGAGAAACTCCTTAGATAATATCCAAATACTAGTATCTATAGACAGTGAATTGGTTGAATACAAAAATTTAAAAAGAAGAGAAAACATACATCATTTGTAAACAATTTGTAACGTGTTTCTCACCAAAAAATTATCCTCTGTTTTTATATTTTTACTATTTTAGATTAATTTATTTCAATTTTCACATGGCATATTATCTCAACAGCGCTGTAAAATCTACTAAATGTTCTTGTAAGATTGAATTGTTTATTTAACTCTTCCTACAATAACTCAAGCTGGTAAAATCAGGTGACAGAGATGATCAATTCACGTTTATTAAAATTATTTGATCTCCGTTTTCTTTCAAACATCCTCCATGCAACTTGAAAGAACGCACAAGATCATCGTCCCGTTGCACAATAAGCTTAAAAGCAAAAGTTGCAAATTCTATATTAATACTAGTGGTCTTGAAATTTTCACCGATAGTGTATTTCATTGAATTTGCATACATTAGAAAAACTACCAGATCGAAATTAACAGCTGAAAAATTCTTTCTGTTTTTAAAAAAATTCTGTCCGAATTTATGTACATCGTGTCAAAAATATATCTGTTTTCGTAGAACCTTTATAGAAAGAATTTTGAACAATATTTTCACGAAACAGGTATTTTCAAGTCTGCATAATGAAAGTTTCGCGGCAATAAGTTACGTTTAATTAAAAAAACATTTTTATATTCGAGTACTATTCATCGAACAGCGTTCAGTGTCAATATTTGCTACAAATATCGAGAACTTTTACAATATCGATGAACAAATGATCGACGATTAAACTTCTGTTTTTATACTTGGCACGTTCTGTTCCATCTGAAACTTTTATTTTGAAGGGATTTATTTATTTATCTGTTCTCACTGGGACTTACGATGTAGGAGCACTTCTCAAATAAGTTTTACGAGCCATGTTTCAAGTAGAACTTGTACAAAAGTTCCTCAAACTCTTTCGATCCCTGAAAAAATATCGAATGATTCATTTGTAATGTGTATTTAGAGATTAAACCAAGTTAGATAGATTTTACTACATGCTATGTATTCGATTTTACGTGATTTGATTTCTCTCACACTCGTGCAAATACTGCTACAGGCGCCTAGCGCAAGCTTACAAGTAGCAAGGTAGTAATTATTAATTATTATCTTTGGCAATATTAGAAAACAGTCTAGAAGAGCCTTTAGTTCTTGCAAGAAGACTGCAAGATTTACAAGGGCACCAAAGTGTATAAGGGTAGATCATAAGACTATAAGATTATACGATAGAGCACAGGATAAATTAGTTCCACAAGATGTAGACAACAAGAATTAGTCATAGAGTTAGAAAATAAGAAAGAGAGACGTAAAGAGATACACATTGTAGACCGAAAGCCTAGGCCAAGGATTATAACAAATAATAATAATTATTAATTCCCAGATCTTTGATCGAACTTGATCGTCACCTCTTTCCTTTCGCGACGTTCCAAAGAACCGAGCCAAGGGTTCACTTCATCGATCCACTCGGACGAAAGGCAAGAAGCTAATTGTTTCGAGAACCGAGCCAAACTACGGGACCACGAGACAGTGGGAGCCAATCAGAACTACGGCGTATCATTCCCCCTTCTAAATCCAATCTCGAAAGATCAACAAGCCGCGAAGTGCGCGAAACATTCAGCCAAAGTAAGGCGCGTGGTTTTAGTCGTCCCGGAAAGAGAAACTCGACAACGCCGCCGTGTTGTCAAAAAAACATTAACCAAAAAAAAAAACGAGAAAAAGAGAATCTCACTTTCCACCGCGAATGAGGGAGGGGGGGGGGGAGTTGGAAAGCAAGAAGGAAAAAATATATAAATACGGTAAGATCTCGCGAGAGGAACGAAGGAGCACATCGTCGAGTGGCCGCACTCGAGGTCGCACTAGAACCGTTCATTTTTTGATGCCCATTATTTCCGTAATTAGTCTCGAGCGCGCGAGACTCTCCTTAAAGCCGTCGACGAAACGAGATGTCGGTCTGCAGCCGGATGGAGAAGCTTCGAGGCTGGAGGCAGGTGCTGGCTCACGCGAATCCACAACACGAGGCAGCGAAGGGTTGCAGGAAAATCTCTAGCAAACATGTATTTAAATGGAAGGAACCGGCCGCTGGTTACCGGCGTGCTCGGTTAAATAATCATATAAAACTTCAGCTGCAGCTAGGTTTTCGTGATTCGGGTTTGTGCCAGTTTCTCCAGCCTTTGCTTCTGGATGTAGCCAGATATTCTTTCGCTCGCTCTTCGTGCAGAGCTTCTGCGGCACTCTAGGAGCTGAGGACACGCGATACCGGGGAAATTTTTTCACGACGATCGCGTGAAAATTTGTTGCAATGCAAAGGGAGACGAAGGAGCGCCCCGATTATCGAGATTTTTCGCGGTTCACGTTGAAATCATCGACGCAGAATTCTCCGATATTTCGATTCCAGATTTGACGACAGTATTAACAGACAGTGATACTGACCGATGACATTGTCTATTGCTTTTCTAATGATAACGCAGAGTTTAGGTTAGATTTAGTTATATATTTTACTTTCAGTTGATAATATATATTCGACAATATCAGAACCATCATTTTCTGGATACGGTTGAGACATTTTTGTATAATTAACTATTTTCACCGGCAATAAGAATGATTATAACTCTATTCGATATACTAGTAGCAACAAAGACTATAGCCGAACGCAAACGTTTGTGGCAATATATATTTATATGACTTTTTTTCGTTATTTTTAGGCGTACAATCAGCTGTCGAAGTTACGGGTCCCACAAGTTACGAAACACCCTGTATATATTTTGAAACAGGTATGTATTTTAGTGCCTCACGCAAACTGCTCTTCGATTAGATATTTATACGAATTTATTTTTATTTTGAAGATTCTATCGATAAGGAAAGAGTGGCGCTGAAATTAAAGGATAAGTCAAATGTTATTGAACGTTTAAAAAATAAAACAGGAAAAATACACGTGAATTTGTCATAGGACACAATGTTACATTTACTACATTAAAAGTGACTCGATATTATTAGAATTTCGAAACAATAAGAGAAATTCTCATCTTGAATCGAACGATGATAACTGGACGGAGCTGTGCTTCTTGTAGGTGAAAAGATCATGAAAATTTCGCAGCATTTATCGACTGTCAGACGCACAATTGCGTTGGAACTGTTTAATTTCTAATTGATTTACGACACGATCATAAATTTTGCTCCAGACAGATTATCCGAACGGATTAGTCTCCCAATTACCTCGGATAATCGACGTTCTACTGTATTTAGATAATCGCGGCGAGTAATAGATCGAACAACGTGCAGAATGCAGAATTTGCACGTTCGTTTAGCGAAACGATAGATATTTTCCTCTCTCTCTCTCTCTCTCTGTCTCTCCCGTTACCGCGTCCTCCAATTTCCTCTTTAAATTCATCGATGTAGAGAGCACTCGAAGAAGTAGGAAATTATTTAGTCTTTTCATCTTCTACCCGGCAGTTATTGCCGGTAGCTAATACTCGGGCGCAGCTGCGAATGACTTACTCTCGGCGGAGCGATTTTTTTCCCCCTCCCTAGCTTCTCCTCTCCTCTCTGTCGAAGCCAACCTCGCCCAAGAAGAAATCAATCTCCGGAGAGGTCGCTGAAAATTTAATCCTTTTGTAACAATCCACTTACTCCCGCCATACAAATTTCATCGATCTATCTCAGCGGTAATTCCCTGCAGTCGTAGCTTTCTGTCTCGAAGAACACCGCCAGTGTTATCTCGTTACGTAAGAAGCATTCATGTATTTACGTTCGGTCAGTGATTTAAAGAGGGATGAAAAATTTCATCGATTCAACGAGAGAAGAGAGAGAGAGAGAGAGAGAGAGAGAGAGAGAGAGAAAGAAACGGGGAGGAATGTTAGAGTAGAATCGCGTGAGATGTGAGACTTTAATTTATCCATTGTTTCGTTCTCGCGTTGACTTTGAAATCAGTGGGATCAATTTAGTAATTAATTCGCGATAAATTTATAATAAATGTACAATCAGCTCGATGAAATCTCGAGCAAACACGTATTCGCGCGGTGGCTTTGCAGAAAGTTTTTGGAACGAAATATTTCACGAATGGTAAATGTAAAATCTCTTTCTCTACGGCACGTGCAACGAAGTTTTTGTATCGTTAAATGTCATTAAATAACGAAGTTACTATATTACTGTTTCCTAGTATTTCCTGATATACCTGCTATGAAACAAATTTCATTAAGCACACAAATTGTTCAATTACAATTTTATTTTACTCCATTAAAGGGCAAAAACAGTGGAACAAAGATCATAAATGAATTTCCGTGTTTCCAATATATGAAATGGAACAGAAAGAATAATTTTCTGAATTCAAACTGGATCTCGTGTTAGAAATTCATACTTTTTATTTGAACAACTTTCATTTTCATTTTATTATGAAGGTACGGGATTTGTTTACTGTATTTTCCATGCTGCAGACGGAACGTATATATTTTTAAATGCAATTCCCGACCGAGTAATATTGTAAAAGTCGGCACGGCGAGAAAAATACGAGACAAAATGTTTTTACTCGAATGTCTATACTCTGAATCTAACTAGTTCTAGATGCGAAAAGAAGGAACAATTAACAAGAGCGGATAGAGAATAAGCAAGAAACGTGGAATAGAATTTTTTTGCAAGATGCTTCGTTTTCGACAAAATCGTGTTTTGGAAGTTCGTCATCGATTTTTAACAAAACCTGCTCAAAATACTTTCTTTTACTTATTTTCAACCTATTCTGGACATTCAGATATACAAAGTACGTTCGAGAAATGTTTCTCAAGAACAAAATCCCTTCAATTGAAAATGTTACATTTCACGCTTTCTTCTTACTTTTCCGCAAAGTATGCGCCAAATTACAACAAACGAATTCCACGAGAGTTATAATCTTCTTTCCCTCTGTATCTAAAGGAAAAGGAAACAATATCACGACGATGGGATTTGACACGGCCAGCGTCAGTTTGGTGAACGAAAGCCAGCCATTCTGACTGAAACACTCAGCGATCTCGGAACGGAGAAACGAGGCGGTCCGCTCGGCTCCTGAGCGACGAGGGAGAGAGCGTATTTTCGTCGGCTCGATCCCGAGGGCTCAGCCCCTTGATCCTCGTGGCTTTCCCGAAGCAGATTTTTCCCCCCCAGCGGTCGGCGGGAATGAAAATTTCGTTCGATCCCCGGTTGCCGATGCAATCCCCCCGGCCGAAATTACTCGATTATCCGAGCCGCTTATTAACTCGAGAGAAAGTAACCACCCTCCTTCGTGCTCTGGGCTGCCGCGTTTTCCAGCCGATGTCCCGAGCTGTGGCCGATGGCCGCAGCTGACGAAACCCTTTCGACGTCGGCTCGGTTTAATTGAAAAAGTTGCCGGGCCACAGCCAGCTCGACGAATCAACGCTCGCTCGCGATTAATCCCCCCTCCCCCCTCTGTTCGTTCGTTTTTCACCGGTCGAGTATTTATTCGCCGGCCATTTCCCTGACTCCGATCCTCGCGACGACGCGAGCTTGAAATTTTAAGTGGATGATCCGCGACGTTCTCGTTCATTTCCCTGTCGAGGGACGATCTCGTGGTTAGAAAATGAACGGTGAACGGATTTATTGTTTTCTCTTTCTTACATTTTTTTTCTTTTATTGCTCGGGGAAATTTGTTTGCGAGAGATTGTTTCTGAGATATGTCGATTAGTTTCAGGTTGTGGATACTCGAGAAAATTTAATATTTAATGCATTAACACTAGAACTACCGAGGACTAATGTAGAAAAATTCAGTCAAAGAAATTAGAAGACAAGCAATAGAAAAAGATTTATTCATATATTTTACAAGAAAGACTGTACCATTGTAAATCCGCAAAAGTACTCTAAAAAAATTATAAATTGGTCATTTCGACCTCTTTGGTAATTCTAATGTTAATGACGTGGTTCGACTATCGGGGACATTGTAACCATGTAGGATTGAAAGAGAACGTCGTTTTATTGTTCCTTTTTTCTTCCTTTTTTTATTGTTCGTGGAAATTTGTTTGCGAGATATTGTTTGCCAAATACATTGATTAGTTTCAGATTGTGGATATTCGAGAAAATCTAATATTTAATGTATTAATACTAGAACTACCGAGGACTGATGTGCAAAAATTGAGTCAAAGAAATTGAAATACAAGGAATAGGAAAAGATTTATAATACGATAGTGAACGCGAGCTTTTATTCATATATTTTACAAGAACCATTTCTAAGGAATGTACCATTGTAAATCCGCAAAATTATTCTAAAAAAATTATAAATTGGTCATTTTGACCTCTTTGATAATTCTAGCATTAATGACGTGATTCGGGGACAGTGTAACCATGTCGGATTGAAAGAGAACGTCGTTTTATTGTTTCTTCTTTCTTCCTTTTTTTCATTGTTCGTGGAAATTTGTTTGCGAGATATTGTTTTTCAAATATGTTGATTAGTTTTAGATTGTGGATATTCGAGAAAATCGGTATTTAATGTATTAACGACGTAGTTCTATTATCGGGGACATTGTAACCATGTAGGATTGAATTACTTCATTTTGGAAATTCAATAGTGATCTGATATGTAAATTGACTGTTGTCACGTGTTATTCTATCGTACAGAGTTCTACTGTCTCTTTCATTGAATATATTATTGCGAGTAATTATATAATTCTGTGCGTAGAATCTTCAATTTCATAGAAAATGCATTTAATATCCGCAGTCTAATTATTTTCAATTTTAATTAAGAACGCGTGTAATTCTCTAACAATTGGAGAATCGTAACTAGAAAGAGAAAAACGATGATGCAGCAATTAAATGATCACATTAACGATTAGAACACTACACGCAATCATATTAAAATTAATACTCAAACATGCGAAAAGATTGTTTCCTTTTCTTTTTTCTCTTTTTTCTTTTCATTAAGTTGACGATCAAACTGCAATTAAGTCTAGAAAATCGTATCTACAGTGAAGAAGGCAGTTTCTATCACAATGTTTAAATTAGGACGATGTAGGTGTTAAAATCAGTAATATTAAGAATCGAACTGGAAAAGATGTTCAAGTAATTGCCAAACCTACTGGTTCATAAGTCCAAACGAGAATGATTACAAAATTACATGCTAACGAAGGTTGAGCTTTCGCTCGCGTTGCGCCACACTTCAAACGATTCAATCGCAGCGGTAATTTTAAACACACGCGACCGCTGCGTTATTTGCAAAAGAAAAAAGGATAGAGAGAGAGAGAGAGAGAGAAAGGGAGACTGGCTGGTCGTTAGTCAGCAGCGGGCCCGCGGTTATGAAAGAATTTGTTCTGCTACGGAAACAAGGAGTTAATTGCTACGGAGAGACGCTTATTGCACGAGAGGCGCAAAGACTAGAGCGCCTGATAAATTCTCTCCGCTCGTTACTTATGGACGCGTACGCGCACGCTTTGCACGCTTCCCCGCGGCCCAACGTTTTGCATACGCCGCCTCGCAGAATAATCCGGTTGTTTGTTAAACAACGCGACGCCAGCCTTTCCTCGCCTTCGCGTTTGAGATAAATATGAAATTTCTTCTTTCTGCCGAGGGAGCAGAAGAGAAAGAAGAAGAAAAAAAGAGAGAAAAAGGAAGAAGACACGACCCGCCGGCCGCCGGCTAACGTAATCTCCGTTCTCAACTTTGATTTCTCAACCTCTCTCCGGGTTCGTCGGCGCTGAAAACGGCGCGTGAAAAAGAGTCGCGAGAAATTGGATTCCCGACTTTCAAGAAGAAGCAAGAAGCTTAATTTCAGATATTATTTTCGACGAGTCGGCGGAGTGACCTCGACAATTTCCAACCCCTTTAACGCACGATTTCCACCCCCCACTCTCTGCCCCTCCCGCAGATGGAGCATCTCGAAACGCGCCGAGTGCCCGTTTGCTCATCGACCGAGATCATTCCGCAATTTCCGACGATTCCCCCCGTTACGTTACAGCGCCAACAATGCGCTCGAGGATTTGGCTTTCGTTTCGAGAGCCATTCGACCGGATGAATTCCCAGCGAAAAATATTTAATCCCTTGTTTACTGCACCAAGTGTTCCAGATCTCGACAACCGTCAGACAACCGGTTGCCAACATGTTTGAGGGGAAAGATGTTGCACACTCCGCCGGGTCGATTGGTCGTCGTTCTCTCGAGACGCGAAAGTGAAAGTAGCACGAGTCACGGTTTAGTCAGACACGCTCGTGCCACTTAACTCTTGACGACAGCTTATTTGAAATTGTTGTTATTGTCTGCTACTGATTCGTAGTTTTCTATCGATTCAGACTGATTCTGCAAAATGATCGTCTCCACGAACGAAAATGAGCTGTTTAACTATCAACGACAATCATTTACTTCGGATTATTTTCTACACTGATTTATATTAATTCAGAATGGTTTGCAGAAATTGTTCAAAATGATCATCTCTATGAACGAAAATGAGCTATTTAACTTTTGATGATAACCATTTATTTTGAATTATTTTCTACGCTGATTCATATTAATTCGTATTCGTTTCCAGATAATTGTTCGAAACGATTATCCCTGGCCTCTATACGCAATTAAGCACGTTTCCATGGGACCGCATCTGCTATATATTAGCAAGTTCGTTATTGATGGCAATGGCAATTTCTCTCTGATTTTTGCCATCAATTCATTACGCGTATTTGTTAGGTTTCCCACCTAAATGCATCCTTGATTTCGTACAATTGTGTATAAAAGAAATTTCATATATTTCAATGAACACGTGAATAATGAAATCTAACTCGACGACTATCGACTAATTGCATCTATACAGTGGATGAAAACAATACTGGCACGTCTAGTTTTCTTGCAATATTTCTGTGAAAACAAAACTGACACGTTAAACAACACGAAGCAAAAATCAAACGTTAAACATTAAAATCAAAACTAACAATATACAAGTGATATAAAAATTCGAGAATCGAAAAAAGATATTGACACATGAGGGATTATTCTTTGCAGTCCTACCATACGTTTGAACAGAATAATAAAATATTTTCAGTGGTTTAAGAACAAACGTCCTTTCCAAATTTCCTTGGCGCGACATCATCCGACAACGTTCCAGTATTTACAAAAGAATATTTCACAAGCTCTAACAATATCCCGCCAATTAAATTAATCACTGGAATTACAATAGTATCGATATTTCTCTGACTCTCAAATTTTTATGTTTCTTGCATCATTGTTGTACAACTCATTACTCGGAATCGTGCACATAACTTTTGTATGTAGTGAATTATTTACAGCAATATTTATTATTTCCTAAATATGTTGCTTTTCGAATATTTTGTTTTCTAAATATTTAATTTTATCATTTACAATAAAATTAATAATAATAATAATATTACAGACTTTAATACTTATAATAAAATAAATTTATAATATTTTTGATATTTATAATAAAATATACAGAATTAAATATTCATAGTAAAATTAATAATAATAATAATATTACCCACCTATACCAGAATTTAATATTTATAATAAAATACACAGAATTAAATATTTATAGTGAAATTAATAATAATAATAATAATATTACAGAATTTAATATTTATAATGAAATAAATTTATAATATTTTTGATATTTATAATAAAATATACAGAATTAAATATTCATAGTAAAATTAATAATAATAATAATAATATTACAGAATTTAATATTTATAATAAAATACACAGAATTAAATATTTATAGTGAAATTAATAATAATAATAATAATATTACAGAATTTAATATTTATAATGAAATAAATTTATAATATTTTTAATATTTATAACCAAATATACAGAATTAAATATTTATAATAAAATTAATAATAGTAATATTACAGAAATTTGTTAATAAATCATTTGTTTTCGTTGAGGAATCCAATAACTTTTCGACCCACTAGTATCTCGGAAACAAAGACGGAAATCAATCCACAGTGTGTGCAATATTTTTTTGCTGAAAATTGCCTCCCGAACGTGTTGGCAAAGTGTAATAGTGTGTCGTACAACGCACTTACGTGGAGCAACGTTTCGCTGGTTCGCTCGCTGTTCTCCTCGTGAAATTTATTTTCCAGCTATCAGGGTACAGTTGAAACTGTCTTCTTGGGAACTTCTCGGCGCAACAAGGACAAAGAGGCGGCCAGCCGCGATTGTTTCGCGAGACAATGATCCCGTAAATGAGTTAGAACGCTCGGTGAAATCGCAGTGTTCCGTCTCGCGTAACTGTCAGGTCCTGATGTTCTAACACCGAGATCTCCAAGAGTGTGGGCCGAGACTTTCAGTTTTGAACTACTAGAATAGGTTGTACGCTCGTTGAGCGGGTGCTTGATATTTCTTATTTAATGTCTACAATACTTTTTTTTATTCTTAATTACGAAAGACAAGGAGGGACAATATTCTCGCGTTTCATGCGTATATAGATTTTATAAAATTATCACCTAAACCAAGTTTCTCAACATGCGTAAGTTAATAATTTCTTTTTTTTTACAGAGAATGTCGAGCTGGATCGATTAACGGATCAGAAAAATATATCATTCTTGATAAAGAAAAGAAAAAAAGAATAGAGAAAGTAAAATAACAAGAAAACCATTACAGTATATTATAACGTATTATATTACGTATTATATTAAACGTATTAACTGGAAAGCGTGCAACTTTCGTTCGTATATTAACAATTTTTCGTTCGAATAACTTACGAGTCATTTCAAACCGAAATTCACTCCGTGTACCAATCGACAGCGTCCGTAAATAAAAGTATGAGAAATCGTTGTTCTAACTTACCAGTACCGATCTCATCGATCTCATCTGATCGATCTTGAGTAATCAAACCTAGGTTGGAGTTTTATCGAGAAATTCTCCCGGGGGGAGGGGATCCAAGCTCTTTTTTCGTAAATCTCGCGAAAATCAGAGACGCCCGATTAAATTTCTACTGCTAGCCTCGTTCGTCATCCGTGGAATTTTCTGGACTGTTTCTAACTAGCTAACAGTCCCAGCGCGACGTGTTTTCCGGTCTGAGACGGATCGCCCTTCATTTTCAATTACTGTTGCCGGTTCAGAGGCTGAAGCACGAACGCAAATGTCGTCGTAACACGACCGAGTGCTACTCTCGGTGAAGAGTCGCGCCGACTCCGCTTTCGGAATTGTTTTTTTTTCTTCCTTCGGTTTACGTTCGCAGTTTATTGCGCAGTAAAACGAGTCGACCGACTCTCGTCAGCAAGTAACAGGGGAAAAGAAGGAGGGAAGCTAGGTGCAAATGGACGATATCGCGGTGCTGCTTTATGGCGTTTCTCGAGAAACGCATCGGCCACTCTCCGACAGAAGGGCGATTTCCAAACTTTTCCAGCGGCGATACGCCGCTCGTATTTCTTCGAGGCGTGTAAATTTCACCTTCCCAAAGGATTAACTCGGCCCGATATTGTTTAGTATAAAATATAATAAATCTAGGATAATATTAGGATTAGTAAAACGAATTTAATATAAAGTATAAAAAATTTGGGATAAAGTGTTAATATTAAAGTATTATATATGAAAATATAATAAAAGTGTTATGAGTATATAAGTATTAAGTATATAATATTTATTTATAACAACATTTATACTTGTGATACTTTATTATATTTTTATATATAATACTATTAAATACTATTACTACTATATAATACTATTATATACATATGTAATAAGTATATAAGTATTATATATATAAACACTTTATTCTAATATTAATATATATATATATATATATTAACACTATATTGATATTATTATATATATAATAAGTATATAAGTATTATATATAAAAATATAACAAAGTATATATATATATATTAATACTATATCCTATAATATTAATATAAATAGTCATGAAATGAGAATTCCGAGAATATGTTTCATAATCAACCCTTTCGTTCAGTAATCGTGGAATATTGGGAGATTTCTTTCACAACTGTATTTATTACGGACTTGTAGATTAAAAATTGAATCCCTCCATTTACAACAATTTTTCAAAATTTCTTGTACAACTTTAACTTCTTATTTCTTTCAATTTTATTTTCGCCATTATAAGCGACAGTTTATACATCGATTTGTCGAATGTTGAAAATTTGATGTTAAGTCTCCGTATTTCAACTGTTCACCACATTTAACATCCATTTATCAACAGATTACGCATCGTGCGTTATTGGTCCAAAGGATTTTCTTCCAATATTTTCGAAGGGAAACAGCGAGACATGTACCTGATACCAATAACATAAACCTAGAAACAGGCTTCCAGTGCTCGAAAGGTTAAAGACGTCGGCGAAGAGGGGAGGTTGAAATCGTTGCCAATTTATTCGCGACCTGTCGAATTTCCACGACGTTTCCCCGGAGTTCATCGATTTGGGAACAGGTGTCGGGCGCCGGCTGGTTGGTATGCGGCCGCGCTTTCATCGCCGGCGTTATGCAAGCCCTGTGTGTACACGTCTGTCGCGAGTGTAAGTCCTTTCACGCGTAACATCGAACTCGGACGTATCCCCCGGAGTTGCATATTTTTCCTGGGCAAACTTCATGCGCAGCGCTTGGCGTCCGCGTTGCCCACGTCGCACCGAATTTTCACCGGCTGGAATTCAAGCTACCGCCAGGGCCATTGTATTTTAACCGGATTACCGTGTTGTCGTTACGCGTTGAAAATTTTTGCACCGCCATTCGACCTTCCAGCCATCTTATGCATTCATAAACGCGCTCACGCCGCGAGCTGTGTCGCGAAAAATCGCCTGCAACTCGCACAGTTACAACTATCAGGGCACAATGGTGCCTGGTATTTACGAGGATCCGTCTTCTTTTTAAATTTTTAGCAAGAGGCGAAATTTCTAATTTCTCGATTAGGTTGACGATCGAGTGTAACGTCAAGATACGTGTATTATATTATCACGTATTTTGTACGTATATTTAATTTAATATATACTTGAGGCTAAACTTGATTACTCTTCTTCTTCATACAATTGTCAGATCCACACTGTTGAGAAAAATCGCCTGCAACTTGCACAATTACAACTATCAGGGCACGTTGGTGCCTGGTATTTACGAGGATCCGTCTTCTTTTTAAATTTTTAGCAAGAGGCGAAATTTCTAATTTCTCGATTAGGTTGACGATCGAGTGTAACGTCAAGATACGTGTATTATATTATCACGTATTTTGTACGTATATTTAATTTAATATATACTTGAGGCTAAACTTGATTACTCTTCTTCTTCATACAATTGTCAGATCCACACTGTTGAGAAAAATCGCCTGCAACTTGCACAATTACAACTATCAGGGCACGTTGGTGCCTGGTATTTACGAGGATCCGTCTTCTTTTTAAATTTTTAGCAAGAGGCGAAATTTCTAATTTCTCGATTAGGTTGACGATCGAGTGTAACGTCAAGATACGTGTATTATATTATCACGTATTTTGTACGTATATTTAATTTGATATGTACTTGAGGCTAAACTTGATTACTCTTCTTCTTCATACAATTGTCAGATCCACACTGTTGAGAAAAATCGACTGCAACTCGCACAGTTACAACTATCAGGGCACGTTGGTGCCTAGTATTTACGAGGATCCATCTTTTTTTTAAATTTTTAGCAAGAGACGAAATTTCTAATTTCTCGATTAGGTTGACGATCGAGTGTAACGTCAAGATACGTGTATTATATTATCACGTATCACGTATATTTAATTTAACATGTACTTGATTACTCTGCTTCTTCATACAACTGTCAAATTTACGTTGTTCGCACTTTTTCTCGACACCCTAATTACATTCGTTCTCTTTCTCTCTCACAATCTCGCCCTCGCTGTTACACTGTTTTATATATTATTTACATAAAACTAAATTTGATTAAACTATAAATAGATTCTATCACAAGCTGTCTACTTGATCGATTTCGTACTTCTTGTCTCAAAGATCAGGTCCACACTGTCTGCTCCATTTAACGATTAAACCCACGCTGTCTACAATTTTTCTCAACGTGCACCCTCGTTGCCATTCATTCTCCTTCTCTCTCTCTCTTATTATTATTATTATTATTCTCTCATACCCTTAATTATTCACTTATTTTACAGTATATTGTACACAGCGTCGCATAACGCTTGGGCCGCCATAAAGTCATAAATTCGCACGACATTTTAATCTTTATAATTTCTGCTCTAGAAGTACTCTACGACTCCTCTAGAATCGCCTAATTGAACGTGCAACGTTCAAGTACCTTTCCACGCTCTGAAATAACGATTTTATCACCACTCGCGCTCCAGACGATAATCTCCCACGATCCCGAATTTATCGCCAACACGAACCCGTTCCCCGTTCATCAAAATTTCGTTCCCCGTTTTTCGAGCACACGTGTATCGCGATCATTTGGAATCGCTCTCGATTTACCTCCGTGCTGGCGAACGTTCGAGAAAGGCCCGTTAAGATCGACTGCCACGCGGATAGTTAGCAAAGTCTGAAACTCCCGCGATGCCGTGGTTAATTGAAGGGAACACGGTGGCGGTGGTAGCTCGATATCACGGTGGATAGTACGGTGAAAGTTACCAGGCGAAATGTTTCGTTGGCATGCGCGCTATCCTCGTGTAAACCGGCCGTTATATTGTTAGGTTGCCGCCGCCGCTTTGAAACACCGAGCAGGCACGTTCGAGGGGATCAGCAACTCGAGGTCGACTCGCTTCTCCGACGAAATCACCCGAATCATCCGGCTTGAAGCACGCAACGTTTCAGCCCGACGGAATGGAATATTAAGGTGACGAGGGGATTTTTCAGTGGCAAGTTCCTCCACGACGCGCCCCTCCACCTCTCCTCCTCCCGCTCCTTCTTCGCGGAACTATCCCTGAATCATCGCACAGGCTAGCAGCTTTTCGACATCCATCAGGAAGCTATCCTCGCTCTTGCTATCTTCGCGAATCTCGAATCGGGCGCAATACCGACAACGAGGACTGCTCCAGTTTTCAACCACTTGCGCTGGCAACTGGTTCGCGGACCATAACGAGTGACCGAGCCGTACACAATAATTCGTCGCTCTATATCACTGGATAGAAATGATTGAGAAGTAATAAATTTGTTACCCGTTTTGCCGATTTTGCTTTACTTAAATATACTTAGAACTGGGGAAATATTACAACTTTGGAACAAAAAATTGTCATCATACTCGACGAAGTATGCCTTCATTCATAAAATGGTTCGAGGATTGTTAAAAAAACGTGTTTATACATTAAAGACTGTACTAAAAGACACGTATGGTATATAAAGGATCGGGAAATCACTTTTATTGTGCTTCTCGTAAAATTGTGTTTGACGTTTACTATTATTGTCTTCTCAGCCAAGTGCTGAAACAAAGTGCCGTCATTTGTCAGTAATAAATGAGATTGTAACAAAAACCGTCCATGAACTATGCAGAGCCTTCGATATTCTAAAGACATTATTAACTCAAATTATAAAAGTTTGTACTTACGCCATAGTGATTCATATAGAATCACTTCCATTTGAAACGCCACTCACACTTATCTCCTAAATTGTTCGTTTCAAATAAAAACTTACACTTTCATCCGGAGCTACTTTTGGTGGTCACAAATTTACTCCAATTCGAAATCCAACAAACAATATAAGTCATTATAGATTAATATAATTCGTTATGAATCATTCGTTTGATGTATTTTTGTACTATCGACAACGTATTGACAAAGTACAACTATAAATGTATGACAGGTATGTAGATAAGATTTCGAGGTAACCTTTATTTTTTCAAACGAAACTATGTTAAAAGAAACGACGAGAGAAAGAGATAAGCATGAAAAGGACTATTCGACCAGCGAATCCCCCTGCATTAGGAAGTAATTACGTTCCAAATGGACATTCATACACGAATAGAGTGTAGAGAATACAAGTAACACGCGATTGTACGTTTGCAGAGCGATGACGAGGACGAACGTTTTGACCAACGTGCCTGTTTAATACACAAAACGTCCCCACCGGTTCAATCCGATCTCGCAGCCTCTTTGTTCAGCGGAGAATCGAGCGTCGGTTGGTCAAAACGTTCGCCCGGATTTACCTTTTTCACCCTGTGCAGTCGTCGACGACTCTCCTACCACCAGCGCGTGCGGCAACGCGCGCGACAAATGCCACGCGACGCAGAACTACCCTCTTTCCACCGCCCAACCATCGTTCCTCTCTCTGTCTCTTTCTCTTCCTGCGTGTCTCTGTGTGCGCGCTCTCTTTATGCCGGCCCAGCGAAGCAGACCAGAGGGGCTGAGAGCCTTCGACTCTCGCGGTTGTCGAGACAAAAGCGGCGTCGGCGTCGCGTCGCGCCCCCGATCGGGCACTTCGACCCGATTCTTTTTTAAATATCGCGACAACGCTTGTTCTTGGTTTTTCGAAGGTGAAAAGTAACTGGTTCGTTCGCTCTCGTGTATTTTTTTTTTTTCCCTTATTTCAATGTCGAAGTGTTAGAAAGATCATTTTCGACGCGAGCTTCGTTCGATTTTTGGTACGAGCATTCGTGGGGATTGTTCTTTGATGAAACAGTTCTCAACTAAAGTTTCAACTAAGAAATATTTTGTATCAGTGTATCATTATTCAAATTGATGCAGTGATGAGAATTATAATTAATTATGTTGATTCATATTGTCGCGGTATAATATATTCGTTTAGACGAGACGAATTCAAAGGTTTTGAACGGAGGGAAACGCAAGTTGGTACGACTGATGGTAATTAATTTGAAATATATTCGAATATTGAAAATACAATACAATACAGAGATGAGACGCATTGGAGTTCAATCCCACGAATTACACATCATTCCTTTCTTAACCTCTCGCGTTGGAATAACGTGCCACTATTTGGCCCAAAATTGCAATATTTCCTCAGTTTTAAGTATATCAAAATATAACCCAGGCAAAGCAAATAATAAATTTATTACTTACTAGTAATTTCTATCCAGTGATATAGCGATGAATTCAAGAAGAGGACGAATTGTTGCATGTACGACTTGGTCGCTCGTTATGGTCCGCGAGCCAGTTACTGGCGCAAGAGTTTGAAACGACGGTTACGTTACTTTAACGAAAATTTCACTTGCCTAGAAATTCACTAGAAATTCATTTGCGATCTGATATGATGTGACACTTTATGTGTCTTTTAAATTATTAGAGACTGCATTCCTTTGACTCGTCGGACTCCTCGTCTCCGCTTACAAAGTATTCTCTATCGTCGAAGAAACTTAGACCCGGTCAGACCCAGTTCTCGAAGTTGTGCAAGCATCGGTAAACTAATTTTTACGGCGGCGGCAAGGTCTCGCGAGACGAAGAAGATGCGAGGCACGGTCGAGCGGGCAAAGGTATCGGGCGTCATCGGGCGACCGGAGGAGAAAACCGAGCAGCCAGCCGTGAACCACGCGGCCAGAAGCCAAAAGCTTGAAAAGTCCATGAGTTACGGTGGCCGTTTTATTGGCCCCGAAAACTGTGCCGGCGTTCCAATTCTTTTCCCACCCTGCCGCTATGCGGCGCCTCTTTTATCGGCCCCCTCCTCGCAGCAGGGAACCAAGTCTCGCCGCTTTTATAGCAATCTGTGGCCTGTTGTCTGTCCGGACGCCGTATCCGTGCCCTGGCCAGCCCCGTCTTCGCCACAATTACACCCGCCGCGCCGCGACGGTAGATAAATAACCACGGAGGCGAACAGAGGCTTCTCCTAATGTTCCCTCCGCTTCTTTGCCTTTCCTTAATGCCCCGTGGAACGACGGTAACGAGCACTTGATTTTCTTAATCGAGTTGCTCCAGACATCGGGGCTGTTCGCGGTAATTAAACGAACGCCATTTTACTAGCCTCGTTACGACCATCATTCTCTCGTGATCGAAGGGGCTACGCGAAGAATAATTTTTATGGACGTTCGTGTTATTCGGAGCCGGTGATGATCGTGCGATTCTAAATCCTATGTTCGTTTCACCATTGATAAAATGTTTGATCTAACCTCGTGTCACGCGCGTCGAGAATCTTGCATGTCCCAGAACTGCAATATTTTTCTCAGTTTTAAGTATGTTTGAGTATAACTCGGGCGAAACGAATGATAAATTTGTTACTTCTCGATCATTTCTATCCAGCGAATATCATACCGACGAGTTCAAAAAGAAATCGACGATACGACAAATGTATACGATTTGGTCACTCGTTATGGTCCGCAATCGGTTGCCGGCGCAAGTGGTTAAATAAGGAAGGAATCTGGATACGTATAAAATTTTTGTGCATGTACTGGGAAATTCATCTCATAGATATTACTTGTTTGAATTTATTTTTGTTAGATAAAAAGAATAATGGGAAATTGACGTGTTGAGAAAGCCATTGAATTGTATCCAGTTAAAGATATAAATTCAGCGCATGCAACGTGGAGCCTACGTGTTTCATCGGAATACATTTTCCAGACTATGTACCAGGTACATCGTCGAAAATTAAACCCACACGAAGATGTTGGTTGTATTCAAAAAATAATAGACGAAACGAATCTAGATATAGTGGTGGTCGACACGCAAAGTGCCATTTATGCGTTATATCCTCCCTTAAGAAATACCATTCTGGAAGAATAAATTGAATTTCCAATTTCTTACTTTTTATCCAAATATCTAATTTCTTTGTTTAATAAGAAAATTACGAGTGTTTGAGTTTTGTAAATAATACTAAGTTGAACGATAAAATTATTGATTCTTCAAAAGAAGCTAGTGTTATTTCCATGTAATTTAATTCAATTTCACAGTAACTAACACATACTCTGTGTTTGACGGATATAATCGACGTTTTACACACTTTTAATCTCTTGCCACGCACATTGAGAACATTTGGCCCAAAATTGAAACATTTCCTCAGTTTCAAGTATATTTAAATGTAACCCAGACAAAATAAATGATTAGTTTGATACTTCTTAATAATTTCTATCCAGTGATATCGTACCGACGAGTTCGAAAGAAAAAGAAAAGCGACGAATTATTGTGTACGGTTCGGTCACTCGTTATGGTCCGCGAAAACAGTTGCCAGCGCAAGGGGTTAAACGTGCAAGAAACTAATTAAAATTCTTCATTTCAAGGAAAAATTTCGAATGTTCGAGAAAAGAAAGTGTTTAGTTTGAAAATAATCTCATTGACGATATAAAGATCGGTGACGTTGCTGCAGGGCCATATGATTTTCAGTGCTTGGCGACGATCGGTGGAAAAAATTCACAATCTAAATCTACGAGAAGTTGAATGAAATTCTTTGTGTCGAAAAAAGTGATTTTAATTAAAAGATAATTCCATTAATGCTACAAAGAACGTGTAATTTTAATAAGAGTTAGAAAATGAAATGTTATAAGTTCAAATATATTACATATAATTATTGATTGTGTTTACGCCGGCTGAACAAGAATTATATTTCAGAAATACTTGGCATGAACTTGCAGGCGAAAATTGCTACTGAAAATATTTTCAGATTCTTTTTTTATCTCTCAGCGAAAATCACATTTTGCAAATTCTCAACAAAATCTGCTAATAAAAATACATTTATGTTTATCATATCTGCGAATCAAATATGATGCATTGACATAATATAAATATATTTATTACTTCAGCCTTTTTATTTTTTACAGATCATACGTAACTTTAGATTGTTCCTTTACAGTCAGCATACACAAAAATTACATTTTGTAGATTCTACTACTACATTTACTGATGAAAATTACCGAAAAATAGCTAATCGTTGTTAACGACACATCGTTACAATGGGTCTCTGTACAAATTTCTCCCAATGTCTTCGGAGTATTGTCGCGAAAGATGAAAGGAGGATTCTTTTTTTTCCTCTCTTTGGCAGAGAGCCGAATTTTCACGCACAAATTGGCATTGTACGGAGTACAATGTAAGCGCACGGAAGTTAGAAAACCGGCTTGCAATCCCCAAGCCGGATCCTGTTTGAAGTTTCAGGTCCCAGAGCAGCCAAAGCATATCAATCGTTATTGGGGAACAAGACGGGGAACTTGCCGCGCGCTGAGCTCTAATTAGAACGTCGAATACCTTCTACCGGTAAATAACGAAATTAAAGACACCAGGTGCGCGTTCTGCGCGATAGCCGCGAGAACGGGCCGATTCGACGTTCCCGAGAACGTCGAACCGACCAACGAGTTCCAACGAGAGTTTAATCGCAGTTTTCTGCTAATCTTCTTGATCCTTTTAGCGCCGGCGATGGAAATCGTGCGCGAAAAGCGCCGGCCCAAATTGATGCAGATTAGCGAGGTTTTGGGAGGAGAACGATGAAAATGATAATTAGAAAATTGAAGGGAAAGGCAACGGTGGAAAAATGAAATGAATCACGGAGAGCTACTTTAGAAAGTAGACACTCTGCCACGCGTGCAAGAGGTTAATTCCTTGCCAATTTGCTTTAACGTCACGTGGTTCCAAAAAAGTTTAATCTCCGCTCTGCACGGAGTTTACATCGTACAGAAAAAAAAAGAAACGCGATATTATTGCATTTTGCAGAAATTTCATTTCATTCCTCATTATCCAGAAATTAACCTTCTTGATTAACGCCCATTTTTTCACAGGTACGAGCGAAGGGCTTGTTATTTTCAAGCACCGTGATTCCCGCGTAACGATACATGATTATCTCGATATGATTACCTCTCGGAAGTACAGAGTGTCCCGAACTTAAGCGACCAAACTGCGAGGGATGGATCTAAAAAGAAGGAAAAAATATTTTAAAAATGTTATGTCATATATATTTATATAAAATAATTTAAAAAATATGTGAAAAATATATAAAAGTATATATAAAATAAATAAAAAGTATTAAAAAAATATTGCGTCACACATAATATATATAAAATAAATAGCATTTTTCTTTACAATTCGATTTTTACTTTAAAGCAAAAGATTTATTCAGCGAAAGTAACTGTAGAGAATTGAAAAAGTAGTTTTATTGAAATCCAAGAATCCAAAATTCTCAGAAATTTTGAAACGTTATTAATTCTATCATTCACCGATGTACCAAGCTCTCTCAATGAAATTAAAAATTATTTATTTATATTTAACAATGACACATGCTTGATAACGAATGGAAAATGAGTCGTAATTTACATATTTATATATTTCGTGTGCAAAATATTTGTTCGTGGCTCTGTAGAGAACTAAAGAAGTAATTTTATTGAGATCCAAGAATCCAAAATTCTCAGAAATTTTGAAACGTTATTAATTCTATCATTCACCGATGTATCAAGCTTTCTCTATAAAATTAAAAATTATTTTTCATTCTGTTATTATAATCAAAGACACATGCTTGATAACGAATGGAAAATGAATCGTAATCTACATATTTACATATTTCGTGTGCAAAATATTTGTTCGTGGCTCTGCAGAGAACTAAAAAAGTAGTTTTATTGAAATCCAAGAAATCCAAAATTCTCAGAAATTTTGAAACGTTATTAATTCTATTATTCACCGATGTATCAAGCTTTCTCTATAAAATTAAAAATTATTTTTCATTCTGTTATTATAATCAACGACACATGCTTGATAACGAATGGAAAACGAATCGTAATCTACGTATTTACATATTTCGTGTGCAAAATATTTATTCGTGACACTGTCACAAGGCCGGTTTTGGTGCCTCTGTGAACTGTGCAACACGTTTCCCTCCCTTTCACGTATTTCGTCGTTCAAGTTCGCTCTTAATCGCAGCCAAGGTACACGAACGAAGTGTGTAGTTGTTCGCCACTGAAAGAGTTGAACCCTAACTAAATTTTACGTTACTCGGAGCCGAAAGTCCAGCGTCCTAGCCGGGCACTTCCGCTCGCCGACGCAGGATGGTACTTCTTCACGGTGGAAACAAGAGCGAGGTACACAGTTACGAAGTTGTCGAAACCAATGGTCGAGGATGCTTCGAGGAACAAAAACAAGAGAGAGAGAGAGAGAGAGGGAGAGAGAGAGGGAGAGAAAAAAAAAGGGAAACGCGGGTTCCCCTTTGAAGCACAGGAGGAAGAAGTTTCCCGGGCGCGTTTCGGAGGGCAAGCGTCGCCAGCCGGAAGTCGTTTCCATCTCGGGTGCAGCTCGCCTCGCCGCCAGCTTCCGTCGGCGAATCGTGTCTCGAACGAACCACCTCCGCTCTTTGTGCGCATCCACGAATCAATTTTGCAACGAAGGAAGTCTGCGGCGGCGGCGGCGCCCCGTTCGCGCTCCCCAACTTCGCTTTGAGCGCCGTGTTTCCGCCCCTCGCTAAAACGGAACGCGGCATTATGGTAATCTTAAATTAATCGCCAGTTCGCGAAACCGTGCGGCGATTAAGCCGCCAGCGTCTCGCCTACACCGAGAGCGAACTAAGAGAATACAAATGATAGAACGCAGTTTTAGATTTGACGAGAATGAAGGCAGACTTGTTTGATCATTTTGTAGCTTGTTGAGGAGAAGGGAAGCTGGAATGTGCGACGTAAGTGGATAAAGTCGATCGTGTACGTATCGATCGTATAATGACAAGTCGAAACCACTTTTCAGATAATCAGAACTCGTCGTGCAGAGGAGCTTGTCTCTGCGATGTTTCAGGTTCAATGAAAATGCAAGTAGATCGTTTGTTCATTTTTTGCTACGAGAAAGGAGGAAGGCAAGGCAATTCTAAGTAGATAGAACGGATAGTGAATAGTAGATGTGGCGTCACTGAAGAACGCAAAGTAGCTTTGCTTCTTATATAATCAGACATCGAATCCTTTTACTCCCGACGTAATTAGATTCGCCGCGCAGCGAGTTTGTCTCTGTTGAAAGTGGACTGGAAAGATAGAGGGTGTAATGTTTCAGAATGAAACGTTATTTGATGAAAATGGGTGTTAATCATTTTGTAATAGTAGAATTAAAGAGGAGGAAAATGACACATTGCTAAAGACAGTTTCATCGAGTAGATCTGTTCTGTATACAGTCAGACGCCTCAACTACTTTTGACGTGAGCTTCGATATACTTTGTCTTCATCGTAGCAGAGTTATTTCGTAATAAATATAAGATTATTTCGGGTAACAGGAAAACAACCAGGCGTGATTACATGAAACGTGAAAACGAGTCTGCATGTAGCCAGACGTCACAAACGATACTAAGCTTTAGTATAGATTTCTCATTGCAGCAAATTCATTTTGTAATAAACACAAACAATAAATGTAAGATTATTTTGGACAGAGGGCACGAAGTTTACAAACTCGGGTGTGATTACGCTGGTGAACGAGTAGATTTGGTCCGTATATAGTCAGACGTCGAAACTACACTTTAGTGTAGTTTGATTTTATTGCAGCGAATTCACTGTACAATAAACATAAATGTAAGATTATTTTGGATAGAGAGCACGGAGTTTACAAACTGAGGTGTGATTGCATTGGAAACGAGTAGATCTGGCCTGTACATAGTCAGACGTCGTAGTGACTTTGACACAAGATTCGTTATATGTTGATTTCGTCGTGGTAGACGTCGCAAACTTTAGACACAAACGTAATTCAGAAAATAGAAAGAGCACAGAGTGTTCCCGCACTGAAGATAAGTAAACCCACTCCGTAAATAATCGAATTAATACTTACTCCAAACGCAAACATCGACGCGCGTCGATTTTAATCTCGCGTTTCGCAACAAACGAGTTTATAACGCAAGTTTATCTTAGATTAAAATCAGCATCCGATGATTCCGAAACGAGGCGTGATTACACTGAAACCGAGAGTATTTCAATTACGTTTATAACGAACATCGATAATTCACAAACTCGTTCGTATAATCACCTGCCCGATTCCGCGCACTCTGCAAACATACACCAACGCGCGCAATACAACATGTAATTGCCAGTTATACCAGCCAGTGTATTTGCAAAATATTCCAGTTCTCGTCGCGCTCTGTCGTTTGCTCTAGCGATTTTCGGGGCGGAGCTTCCGTCACAGTGCCGTCAGGCAAATAACACGCGTAAATGAATAAAACAGACGTCGGCGCTCGCATTACGCAAACGAATATACATGCAAATGAACGAGCCGGCGCGAGACGCTTTCTTTTACGAATGTTCGCGTTAACTCGAAGCTAACGTGATACGTGTTTGACGTGCGTCCTATCCTGAGAAGTGCGCGGAATCGAATCATCGGTGAGCAAATTCCCCCCCGCGACATCTGCCACAGAGCGGATTCTAAATCACTCCGTTTTCAGAGCCTGGGTTCCACCGTAAATCCAGACAATGATTCTTCGCTGTCGCGCTGCTGTTCGCGAATGCCTATTTGGTCGGATACGTTCGATACAAACACGACAACGAGCTCTCTGCCAGCCTTTGACTTTCATTTGATCTATTATTAGTCAACGACACACAGCAAATTGATCGGAAAATCGTTAATATAAACAGGTTGAGTGGCATGGAGGTGACTGGCGAATCAAAAACTAGTGAAAGCACGTAATTCGAGTAAACGTTGATACTTGTAAATTTTTTGACGTTAGCTTCGTTCGCTTCTGAAGGTTCGGTGTGAAGAAATTAATGCAGATAAAGTTGCATACGAAAGTTATTTCATTTGTAATGTGTATGCGCGAATGTTATTCAAGTGATATATCGTATTGAAGCAGTGCAAACAGAGAAAAGGTAAATCAGTACAGTCTTCACAATGTGACGAAATTTTTTGCTCTGCCTTGTTTCGAAGTTCTTTCTCTATAAAATCGTTGCTCGATCCTGGTTTTCCTGCCAGTCCTTCCATTTCGTGGCACAGTTTTCTCTATAGGTTCGTACATGAAGAAATGCAACCTTCAATTTCGCTACATAGTAAAAATGAAATAAAAGTGAAAGTCGAAGAGACGCAATTTCAGCGCCGTCACCGGTAAAATAAATTCATTAAACATGTTTTCATCAACATCTCAATGTCTATTCTGTAATAAGAAATTCAGCGTGATACGATAAAGTTTATAATGGCTACGACATTCAGCGAATTTTACGAAACAACGTTCAGCATTGACGAACATCCGACAACTGAGCGTTTAAATTAAACACGCAACTGAATATTTCAATTACACGCACGACTGGCGAACGATACTACCTCCCGATATCGGATACTCTTTCCGCGAGCAAGATCCGGCCAACAAACGCAAACGACCGGCGAACAATTAATTCTCCAGCCGAGCTCTAGCGGGTTCATACGATATTTCTGCCGCGCGAACAGCTCGCTAGTTAGCGTAGACGGAAGCATTACGGGATATAATATAATATCACGTAACGAGCAGCGAAATTCGACTGCGCCGACACTCGTCAGCTGGGTTTTCCCTTGTTACGCGTACTCGTCGACGATTTCCATACCGCGCGTAATCCAGAGGAGGTATCCCGGTGGAGGTGAAATACGCGAGGATGGCAAATTCACACCTGTCGAAGAACACGTTTGTGTGTGTGTGTGTGTGTGTGCGTTCGTGTTTGCGTCGCGATGGTTCGTTTTCTTCGGCCTCTCTCTGCACGCTCGTAGGCGAGGAGCCGCACTGGAGCGTATGAACCGTTTCCAGGTGCGAGTTGACGAATCCCGGTCGCGCGGACAAGCGGCGCAGAGTTGGAGGCGCGATCGCTCGGATTCTAATTTCGCTGAGTAGCTGGCTGCCGGCGGCGCGCTTGTTAAGACGTCAGCCGTGCACATCGGTGCTCGCCAAGACGGATCCTCGCCGCAGAACTCGCGATAACTAACTCTCCCCGGGAATTCTGGCGCCTCTCGTCTCTCTCTCTCTCTCTCTCCTCCCACCTCCACCTACGTTATGTTCAACGTTCGTTGAAAGGATCACCGGCGCGCCGGTTCCCTCCTAAAACGCTAATTGCTTTCGACTAATTCCTTTGACGAGTTACACGCCGCTCTCGCTTTAACGATTCGTTTACTCGTTCTCGTCGTCGTTCCTCGCCGATGCGTCTCTCGAGCACTTTCGAAGGGATCGGAGAACGGTTAAACGGTGCACCACGAACAACCATACGCCAGTTTGATTCGTATATTGATTCTAAGGAGATCAGTCAGTTGGTTATGAGTGTTTTGAATTTAGGGTGAGTGCTCAAGATTCGATTGAGGGACTGATTTTTTGTTTCGTTTCTTCGCTTCTTTGTATTATCGACTGTTGCAGTGGAAGAATATTTCTTCACTTGGCCTTTTATTTCTTGCTGGTAACTAAATTGAATTTGGTGTAAAGAATGTGTGGTGGCATTCGAGTTTTATGTTCGTCTGTAAGTAACACTTGAGATACACTTCCTATAAGGAAACGTTATATTTTCTAAGTATAAAATTTGGGACTATAATTTCAATGTGTCGCAGACATAATTTACTCTTGTTAATGTCACTCTGTAGGATCCATCTTCAATCATTCTTTCTTCATACTGAGGATGGACATGTATTTAAATATCTGAAAACAAATAACTGTATTTGAAATATTAAACATGTTTTATATATATACATATTTATTCTGTATAAATATGTAAAAAATGTACTTATGATATAATAATAATATATAATAATATAATATACTATAAATATAAATTGATGATAACATATATAAATATACTTTATATACAAGAACGTATTAACGTTCGCATTATAAAAATACACGTGCAACTTGAAAATTTTACTATTCACGATATTAAACATTAAATTATTATATAAACATTAGCACTTGATGATATTTAATATTAAACACTCAATAATAGTACAGAATTGTACCATTCGTAATATTAAATTAATATCGAATATTAATACTTGATGATATTTAATATCGAACGCTCAATAATAGTATAAAATTGTATCATTCGTAACGTTAAATTAACATCGAATATTAGTACTTGATAATATATAAGATTGAACGCTCAATATTAGCACTTAACAATGTTTAATATTAAATACTCGATAATGCTTAATAATAAAAAATGTCCCAGGACGATACAGCAAAGAAGCACATCTCTGTTTTCCTATAACGCGATCGAACACTACCTTTTCTCTCAGTGATCGATTCAAAATGCACCCTTCTTAGCGTCGTGTTCACGATAAACCGATAAACGATCCATTTGTTCGCTTCGCCAAGTCTGTCAAATACCGAAACACGCCGGGCTTTCATTTTTCCCCGGATCCTCCGTGAAACCGGTATCGCGACGCACGGAAAAATTTATTAGAGGGACAAAGCGTTCGAAATTATTAAATATAACGTTCGCGGCGGCCGGTCGTGGGAAGCTGCGCTTTTATCAAGCGCTCTCTCGTCGACAGAGAGAAAAAAAGCGAAACGCTGGGAAACGTTGAAACGTAAAATACGGTCGCGGCGTGTGCAACGCTCGCGTGTAAATCTGGTGACGCTAATCTGCTTTCGTACGCTGGAATATATATATATATATATTATTTATGGGAATTGTATCAGGAATAATTCTTGTTATTTATCCCGCGCGGCGATTTTTCTGATATCTGTAAATATTTGCGTACAGCGTCGAAAAGATGGAGCACCGGGTTGTGAAAGGGAGGAGAACTAGACGCGTGAATAATCTGTTTCAAGGAAAATCCGCAAAATCGAGCGAGTATAGCCACTCCGAAATCTCACGTTATTATATTTAATCGTGGGGGTAATTGCGCGGTTTGATTTAACGCGAAAAGAGCCGATTATTTCGCCGGTTATATGCGCGTTAATTACGCAAACATCGCGGACTCGTTAGCAAACCGCCAGGATTATGCCTAGCAAACAAATAAATAAATAAGTTTCGCCGCCGAATTGCAGCGAATTAACGCCACCGCGTCGGAGACCGGACACCGTTTAATACCGTTCCTCCGCTCGTTGCGATAATAATCGGCAGAAAGTGCGACCGCTGGCGGAAATTAATCACGTCGCGGCCGGTTGTTCCGAAAACAGGGAACATTCTGTATCTCGCATAGTTCCGAGTTTCTCAATAGTAACCTGATCGTGACGCGTTGAAATTGAATTTCAACGATAACGGAATTCGAGCGAAATCGTTCGAGGAAGGGTTCGGTCACTTGCCATGGTAAATAAAGTAATTTTTCATTAATCAGAAAAGCAACTGGATTGGTTAATTGTTGCCAATAGAACCGTGACAGATTGAGATCGTACGACGATCATCGGAAAATTACATTTCGAGTAACGTCGTTCGTTCAAACTAACCGCCAAAAATCGTATGACGTTACAGCCTGACGTCACTGAAAATTACATACATACCGATCACTATCACGTTACGTTACTGTGTAATATCCAATGATAAAATCACACGAGATTACAGCGACTAAACTGAAAATTACACGATTGTGGCAACATTATCGGTAAAAATGGCAGCGTACACACCTTCGTGCGCGAATGAACTCGTTGCCGCCAATTTGTATAATTAGGATATTACCTCGAACGACTGATAATGCCTGACCGAGTGTAATTCGGCTTTTTATCACTCGAACGTATCGGTGAGGAACAGACAGCCGTCGAAATCCTCCCTCTGGCGAATCTTTTTGTCCCCGCGGCGAGATTAAATTCGCCCTGGTCTGTTATACCGAACGAATTTCGTAATTTACCCCGGGTAACTTCCACCGATTCAGCCACCGCGCGATGAGCCCGGCTTTTGCGAGAGATTATGAAATTTTAAACGACCGGCGGTGGTCTCTGTTGGCCGGGCGAGAGGAATTTCTTTGGCCGAGAGAGAAGAGCGAAGCGTTTGTTCCGAGCGTTGCCGAGTCGCCGCGCACAGCGCCGGAGTTATCGGTAATTTAGCCGGGGACGGGTTAATTTCCACGGGCCATGGATCCCTCGCAATTTAGTCGCGAACGCGGAATTTTTTTGGAAACAAGAACACGGAGAAAAATCCGTCGGACTTTCGAGGAAAAAGAAAATAAGGGGGGAGGAAAAGTTCCACGACGCAGAAGAAGAGGTTAACCGATTGCGGACCATAACGAGCGACTAAAACCGTATACAACAATTCGTCGCTTTATTTCTGAACTCGTCGGTACGACATCACTGGATAGAAATTATATCGAGAAATAATAAATTTATTATTATAGGCAATTTTGTCTGGGTTATAAATATAATAAATATGCTCAAAACTGAAAAATTATTACAATTTTGTGACAAAAAGAATTTCAGCGCAAGAGGTTAATCTATGTACGTCAAAAAGTTGCTAGTTTAATTTTATAAAATCAGTGGATTAAACAGTACGAACTGATTGCGGACCATGACGAGTGACCAAGGCGTGTACAATAATTCGTCGCTTTCTGTTTCAACTCGTCGGTGTGATATCACTGGATAGAAATTATTGAGAAATAATAAATTTATTATCTGTTTTCCATGGGTTATACTTAAATATTTTTAAAACTGAGAAAATATTGCAATTTTGGGACAAAAGAAATTCCGGGGCAAGAGGTTAATCTACGTACGTCAAAAAATTACGGGTTTAATTTTATAAATTCTGTACATTGAACAGTACGAACTGATTGCGGACTAAAGCGTGTACAACAATTCGTCGCTTTCTTTTTGAACTCGTTGGTACGATATCGCCGGATAGAAATTATCGAGAAGTAATCAATTTGTTATTATATGCGATTTTGCCTAGGTTATAAATATAATAAATATAATTAAAACTCAGAAAATATTACAATTTTGAGACAAAAAATTCTCGACGTGCGTGGCATGTCATTCCAGCACAAGAGGTAAAGCACTTGCGCTGGTAACTGCGGACCGTAACGAGCGACCAAACCGTGTAGAATAATCCGTCGCTTTCTTTCTGAATTCATCGGTATGATATCACTGGATAGAAATTATTGAAAATAAATTTATTATCTGCTTTGCCTATTTTGTTTTACTTAAATACACTTGAAACTGAGAAAATATTGCAATTTTGAGACAAAAGAAATTCCAGTGCAAGAGGTTAATCTATGTACGTTAAAAAGTTGCTAGTTTAATTTTATAAAATCAGTGGATTAAACAGTACGAACTGATTGCGGACCATAACGAGTGACCAAATCGTGTACAACAATTCGTCGCTTTCTTTTTGGTACTCGTTGGTACGATATCGCCGGATAGAAATTATCGAGAAGTAATAAATTTATTATTGTATGGAATTTTGCCTGGGTTATAAATATAACAAGTATGCTTGAAACTCAGAAAATATTACAATTTTGGGACAAAAAGTTCTCGACGTGTGTGGCACGTTATTTCAGCCCAAGACGGTTAAGAAGCCACCGTGTCACGGTTTGTATAACGGCAAGAACGTTCCTCGAGGACAAATATCGTTCCGGCAGCAATTTAAAGCGCGTTTAACGTTCCCGGAGCGAGTCATTTGCGTCTGCTCGAGAGTACGCCTTCTCGTTACGCGCAAACGTGGCCGCGTGTACCATTTTTTTTCGGCCAGAGGGAAGAACCGCCCGATTCGAAAGGATCGACGCGCGTTTTCTCTTTAATACAAGCGGTGAAAAACACACGGGCGGAAGAGAAACGAGAAATTTTTTTTCTTTTCTTTTTGCCTTCTCCGAGTTTCCCCGCGTCACGTCGTAAATTGCGCCATTTTCCTCCACTCAACCGCCACGCACGCCCTTCGTACCTCGAGGAAACCTGCAGCGTCACCTTTCAAATTCGCGTGCCTGCCTCTCTTCCCGGTCCATCCTCGAAAACTCGCCGATCGATCCCTCCCGTACACATTTCGGAGAAATTGCGAATATACTTTCTTACGTATCACGCTAACGAGGATTCTTCGAGAATGTTCGATGCTTGGCGAAGTTTGGAAAATGGCGGATGGCGGCTGGTCCCTGAAACTTTGGGCGGCTGATCCGTGAAACGGAGAAGCTTCGAATTTCTACGGGGAAAATTAATTAACGGCCGTATCGATACCGTATCAAGACTATCGATGTCAGTTCGTAAGTAGATGTATTTAAGTGTACGCACGGAAGATCCATTGATGAAGTTTGATCCCTTTACGATAAAGTATAATAATTACAAACGAAGGGGGCGGGTAACTTGTAGCTAGAAGTACGATAACAACGAATGCACAACGGTTGTGATAATTGTGTGAAAATTTATAAAGTGAAATGAAATGGAAAACATAGTGTTAGATCTACCTTGTAGATCTATTATAATCGCGAGATCTTGTGTCGGTTAAGTGTACAATTAGTATGTATGTGATATGCATGTACGTGTATGTACTATTTATATAAGCAGCTCGAACGTATTGTCAAAGTAGTTCATCTTTGCAATAAGAGTTCGCGGAGTAAAATTGTTATTCCTAAGTGATTGTTATAAAGCCACACTGCTCTACGCGCTCCGGCACATAATATCACTGACCTGGAACAATGACGTTCTGTAGACGCTACTGTGTCGAATTTGAAATATTACAATTATGATGCATGATACATCGATTATATTTGGCTATCGATGACCATTTTCGGAGATGCATAGTACCGAAGCTTGAAGGCTTCGTGAACGTTGCAGTTTACCTTTTCAGTCAAGAAAATTGGGATTTCGTAAGTAAACGACCTGGTAAACTGAAGAATCAATCCTTTCCAATTCGAAGAGTGAACATTTCAAATTTCGAGTTCGAGTTCCGTAAAATTGCAACCTGCTTCTTCCTTCGTATTGAAACTATAATTGATAGCAAAAAAGAAAAATTTCAAGTTCGAGACCGCGGTCCCTCGTATCGAAGCTACAGCTGGTAGCACAAACACACGTGACAATTATTACGAGACAAGAGGTCAACAATACGGCCGCGAGTCGTCAGAACGATCAGAGACGAGCATACGCGGCAATTCGGCAGTGGGATACAATTACACGCATACTCGGCGTGCCGATTGTAATCCGTCTGATGACCAGACGTCCGCCTTACCGCGGCCACAATTAATAGCACGACCGCACAATGCTGATACACGGTATCAAGATTCTCGTCGAGTGCAAAGTGGGGAAGATCGAGCGGGAAATCGAGCGGTTCGATCGCATTACACGGAATTAAGACGACGAGCAAGGTAGCAGCTGGTGGTCGATCGGCACGACGCGACGAGACGAAACGATCGGTCGCTTTACGACGGCGATTTCAAGCCGGTGTCACCGGCGATAGGCGGTAGAACGCGATTATCTTGGGAGGGGTGGGATCGCGCCCTTAACACCACAGCGAGGCCGTGTAACGTTGGTCGAACGTCGAACCGCATGGTCTGCAGGCGAGCCGATAACACGCAGCACCAGATGCATTTCGGCCGAGCGGACGTTCGCTCGAGCGTGCCGCTTTTATCGGAACGTTCTCCCCGTTGCTCGGACATTTTTCTGTTTCCTTTGTAAGCTGGAATCGAACCGACGTCGATATCCAACCAGCGGCGCAACCCACCTTTGTTTCCTCGATACTCTTTTCCCTACTTTTTCCCTCGCAACCACCTCTGTTTCTCTCTCTCTCTCTCTCTCTTTAGTTTTTGCCTCTGTGCACACGTAAGTACGTGTGTACAGCGTACGTGGCCGAGTACCTTCCTCTTTCTTATTCCGCCGTCGGCTGTCTCGGACGTTCCATTTAAATTCACTTTGTCGTAATGTGTATTTGTGTATTTACGAAGGGATTAGCTGGGTGGCTGCGGGATCTCTGGTCTGCCTCGACGAGCCAGCAGCCTCACAATGGTACTCCCGCGATTAATTGATCAGCGAGATTGATAGAGAAAGTTCGCTCGAAGAATTCGCTTGCAACGCGAGCGCGATCCTCCACGCTTTGATGTTCGAAGTTGTGGACGAAGAGCGACTGCGTGACGCGAGTGAAATCATCTCGACCGAGTGTAATAGAACAGAAATGTCTCGACGATACGACGTAACAAAATCCTCCCATCCGTTAAGGGAATATTTTGGTAATCCGGCTTGAAAAAATAGACTTTTCAGGAATTTTTTTTTCTAAGGAAACCGTGATACAGTTTGGTGTGCAATTTTCGCACACAGATTTATTCGTACTTGAAGAGTGTTTACAATTTTTTCTTTTTTAACGAAATTAATGAAAGTCGTGGAAACTATATAGCCTTAGGTAAAGCATGCTTTTAAAAACGGGTTCGAATGGCTGACGTCTCTTCCACTAGAAAACCAAAATGCATCTTAATTAGTATAAATATGGCTATCGCGTGAACCACGGAAACAGCGAAATTTCGAAAATTAAAAGAATGGCAGCATTTTGAAATTTAAATGCCGGCTTTCCTTGTGCTTTTCGTCTTTTGAAATCCTTGGTCCATGCGATAAAGGCACATCCGGTGAAGATCTCCTCCAAATTTCAAGTCAATCGGTCAACTGAAACGTGAGATATCCCGTCAGCCAGTTTAAAAAATATGGAATGGAGAAAAACACGTTTGAAGTTTCTGTTACCCGTTGTACAAAAGTATTCATACTTACAATCAATCGAGCAGTACAAAAAATATTACAAAATAATAATAATATAAAACATTTTTTGAGAAAAACACATTTGAAGTTTTTGTTACCGGTTGTACAAAAATATTCATACTTACGTTAACGAGCAGTACACCGTTCCCTTCAAACATCTACAATTTTGCTAATTTTACGAATTCAAACGAGTCCTTTTACACAGACATTTTCGAAATACTTTGAGAAAATGTGAAAAAAAAAGAATCGATTTCTTTTTTTCCAAGCCGGATTGCCGGGATAGCCCCTTAATCCGAGAGATTTCGAGTGAATCTCGCCGATTCTCTCTCGCGATTTGATGAACCGGTGTCGTAATAAAAATTGCCGGTGTGGCGTTCTTTTGTTCGACGACGGCGAATGGGGGATGGTGCATTCGCGAGCCGTTAGTCACGGGAGTGCAAGCTAATATATGTTTACCGGGCGGACGATTTTGGATCGCGGCCAAATTAATTTCCAACGAGCCGTCTCCCCCTCCCCCCTCCCTCCCCCTCCGCGCTTCAACTTGTAATCGACTGTTTAAT
The DNA here is from genome assembly GCA_036937485.2 of Tetragonisca angustula. NCBI lineage: Eukaryota > Metazoa > Arthropoda > Insecta > Hymenoptera > Apidae > Tetragonisca > Tetragonisca angustula. The sequence continues at coordinate 190,499 of JAWNGG020000290.1, forward strand.
CTTCGGATTGAATTGTCCAAGCCCCGGAATCAACGGGCAGTGGAGCTTTACGACGGTTATTTTGGATCTTGATTTCGTAACCGCGGCATTGCCTGTCTGCACGCCATCACACCGCGACGCCGTTCGACGAAATTACCAGAGAGCACTCGGTGTTTGCGGGCGCGTCCGTGTGTCTCTCGCGATTCTCCGAAACGCGAACTGATAAGTGATAGGTTCGATACCGATGTTATTTTGTTGGGAATAACTGTAAATCATGTATACATATGATGCGATATGTATATAACACGCATGCAAATAGACATTGTCCTAATATTGAGCTACTTACCTCGTATGTGTATATATACAGGGTGTTTCGTAACTTGTTGGACCCACTTCGGGAGCTGATTGTACGCCTAGAAATAATGAAAAAAAGTCATATGAATAAATGTCCTATCTGTCTTCGTTTCTGAGATATAATGAATTTTCTGTTTTAATTACTTTTATAAAAGATGCAAAGAAATGACCACCTTGCATTCGAAGACAAGCCTGCACGCGTCTTGTCGTTGATCTGGTTACTCTCTCTATCGTTCCTGGTGTTTCTCGAATTGCGTCGGAAGCCTTGCTCTATTCTATTTCGTAGTATTTCAGCATTTTCCATCGATGTTGCGTGTACGATGGATTTTAAATGTCCCCACAAATGAAAATCTAATGGATTCAAATCCGGAGAACGAGCAAGCCATGCAATAGGACCTCCACGACCAATCCATTTATTTGCAAAGTGTTGATTTAAAAATTGCCTAGCCATTTGGCTAAAACGCGGCGGAGCTCCATCATGCATAAAAAAACCGCATACGAAGTCTAATATCGACTGGAACTTCCACTGATATTTCGTGTAAACGCGTGCTCAAAAAATCAACGTACTTTGTGCCTGTTAGTTTCCCATCAAGAAGAAAAGGTCCAATTAAAAATTTATCAATTTATTCCTGCCCATACGTTTAAACTAAACTGGTGTTGATGTCTTGAATGCACAATGACACGTGGGTTTTCTTCATCCCAATTATGATTATTATGAAAATTGAATGTACCATCCCTGGTAAAACTAGCTTACTAGAGTTTGCTCTGTTTATAAAATTCATTATATCTCATAAACGAAGACAAATAGGGTATATATTTAAATGATTTTTTTTCATTATCTTTAGGCGAACAATCAGCTTCCGAAGTGGGTCTCACAAGTTACGAAACACATTGTGTATATATATATATGTACAATGTATATGTATATAGACCACATCATGAAGAAAGAATATAGAGCAGAAAAATTCGTTGTAACGTACAGATCTAAAAGTGAAGTAAAGATTGTAACAATAATAAAAAAAACTCCTTAACAACCTATACATCTTTATGAAATAATGACATTGTTTTATGAAATAAAAACCTAATACCAAAATTAACATTATTGATAATATTGGAAACTGGGGGAAGAAGGTTTGAAATCCTACAAGTGTACTGAATGTGACTAGTGCAGTATCGTTATGTGATAACCCTGTTTTTATCAGGCATGGAAAAAGTTAAGAAACTATTAAAACAGAACAGTCTATTCGAAGCATTGTAAAAAATTGTAGAATTTCTTCGAAAAATTGTCCTTACGTCGCAAATATTCGCCGACGAAAATGGAGAAACAAATGTAAAAAAAGCAAAAGTTTCAAACAGTATAGAACTTGCGAAAAGTGTTACTGTTTGAAGTAAAAATTTTTTTCCCGTCGGGCGGACAGATAATTTGTTCGTCGATATTAAAAAAGTTCGTCGATATTTGTAGCAAATACTGACAGCGAATAGCACTCGAACATAGAAATGGATTTTTAATTAAATGTTCTGAAATTGTTTCCATGGAAATTTCATTACACGTATTTTTTTTTTTTTTTTGAAATATCTCTTCAAACGTTTCGAAAGTGTTCGAACTTCTTTCTGTTAAAGTTCCACAAAATTGTTTTTTTATACAAAATATGTTTGAACAGAATTTTTGCAGAAACGAAAGAAACCTGTTAATTTCGATCCCTGACTTTTATAAGAGCGAGAGATCAGGTAATGCGCCGCTAATCAGTATTGACAAAAAATTTCTACGCACTATCTTTTGAGAGATCACTAATTGCACTTTCTTTTTATAAATTACATCTTTAAAATCGCAGTTTCATAAGTTTTTCATATGTTTCGCGACTGTTATGGGAAGATATTGTATAATCTGTTCCTAATATTGAGAAAAAAAGAGTCAAGCAGGTATCGTCGAGTTTATCCTCTTGTTACAGACATCAACTGCCTATCAGATTCTTTCAAATGAATTCGAAATCAACGAGATTTAAAATACAGTAAAAATAAATGACTAATAATAACTAACAAATAACTATCAATGTTTTGCTTTCCCTTTTCTTCCAGTTCCTTCAACAAATCCAGAATCTTCCTTCGACGAAGGATATCTTCCTTCATCAGTTCAGGATATTGTCTTATGGTTTCGAACTTACGCTTCCCGTGTTCGGATACCTGACATAAGAGATCCTAAAATAAGAGACCGTCGTTTATTTTGCGCCTGTACACGAACTCCTCCCACGGACAGCGAATTTTCGACCAGTTTCTCCCTCATCTTTCGAACTTTCGAGCACACTCAGCGTTTAATTTTTAGACCTTCTATGGTATTAGTCTAATTAAAAAATCTAAGTTTCAGTACGATTTTAGTCTAATTTAATTCCAAGTTTTAGTACGATTCATCAGATCTGTAATCCCTTACTGATCTTCTCCCATTTATACACGCATTTCTCTTTATTATTTTCTCTTCGTCCTATTCTCCTCACTCTTGTCTCATCTTTATTCCTACGATTCTTACGAATTGATGCTACTGTCCCACACGTAGCGATACCAAAAGATGAAAATCATTATTATTGTCATCGGCGATTCTTCAGTTTTATTTTCACTCGCCGCTCGGACCCTCGACGATATTTTAACGACGATTTTCGAAGGACGCGAGTCAGAGCGGCCAGACGAATGTAATTATCGAAATGAATTTCATCGACGAGGGGGTTTGCACGGCGAATTTCATTATCCTGTTATGTTGACGAGTCACTGTAAATATTGCACCGATCTCGTCGGTACGTGTAACTGTACAGAACGGAGGCACACCTGGCAGCGTGCAGCGCCGCGACGAAACACGAAAATCTGAAACGACACGGTGGACAATTAATCATGGTCGACCGGGCAGGCTCCCCGGGAAAATATTCAAACTCGCGGACGCATTAACGAAATTAGGCTGGCAATCTACGTTAAAAGCACAACCGGCTCCGCTCTCGTTACCGCTGTTTCGCCCGCTTATTTTAATCGCTTCCATTAATACCGCCCAATTATCTTGCCATCGAGCTGATAATTATTATTCTGGTCCGCCAGATATCACAGGCAAGGCTAGAGATTGCCGAGCACTAGTTGTTTTATCGTTTCGTTTTATCGTCGTTTCGCTTCGGTCGCCGCTGCGTTATTCGGAAGCGAGGAAAGTGAGGGAAATAATTTTTTTCGCTGAAAGTCTAGCGCTTCTCCAGGGAATAATAACGGAGACTGTTTGCAATGTCCGTTTAATTGTCCGTGTAAAACTTGTAACAGAGGGGTGGGGGGAGAGTTTAATAATTTAATGAAGGATGCAAGCTTCTATTTACAGTGGTAAAATAAACGAGAAAATGAGTTTGGAGTTGAATTATTAATTGAGACGCCTCCTCAAACTCATTCAACAGTTATTATTCGACCATATATTAGGTAATGCTGGTAGTAAATTAGCAATTTATATTACTTTTCAAAAAAAATTGTCAAACCTCGTGGTGATACGTGTTTTAAAAATGCTGTAGCTTATCGATGAAAGTAAAATTATTCATACACGTAAGTTAATTTAAATGAACGATAAAATAAATAAATTTCGTCTAATTTATAAATTACTATAACTATAAATTGAAAATACAACTGTAAATATTATACAACTAACAATAAAAATTGTACAACTATAAATTGAGAAAAAAAGAAGTGATGCGTCATTTAGTACAACGTGCTTCGTGAAACTAATAGCGCCCGTATAGAAGTGTACTAAGGTAAAGGAAAACTTAAAAACATACACGTCTCATTTTGTAACAGTTTCCACTTCCCTGTCTCTTCGTTTGCCTCCGTAATAAATGTTTGAAATTGTAAAGTGACTTTATGGACACCCTGTATTTCGCGAAAAAGTATTATTCCAGATCTCTACGAACAATCGCGTACCGGTGGTCAAGATCAAACACGGTGGTTCGAGGTGTTTGTTTGTTGTCATCTTCGTCGGAGGTCCCGCAGTATTTATAGAGCGGACTATCCGGAGGATATTTTACAGTCTCGTAGGTTTGCAACAATACGAAGAACTACGCCGCGGGCCACGTATTCCCGGGAACAAGCGGAGTAAGTGGAAAAAGTTGCTGACATCGACGGGCATCGATGGCAACGATGGAAGGCGCGCGAGAATGGCGCGGATTCCGAGTCCCCAAGGGGCTGCTCTCTCTCTCTCCTCTCACCGCTCTGCACACTTCGCCGCCCGTTCTTTTTACGAAATTTACACAAGGATTTTTCAAGCTTCGCGAAACGGTGCAAAAAGAATCCCCGGGCAAGAGAGGAGATAGAGGAGGAACTCGTTCGTTCAATTTGTTTCCCCGTGAAAACGCAAGAATTATTTGATTCCCGATGTTTGAAATGGCGAAGAGAGGAACCGCGATTCGAGATGGAATTTCGCAACGAGCTCTGGGGAATCCTTTTTCCACCGGTTCCCTCGTATTCATCATTTATTCGACTGGTTTCGTTTTATTACACGGGTAAATGTATATCTACATACGTGAATTTATTTATTTTTTTCTTTCTTCCTCTCTTTCTTTTCCCTCCCCCGCATTTTATTGTAGACGAACGCACACAGGCTCGAAATACACGCGCGCACACACACACACACACATAGAAACTCGTCAGTTTTATGAATCTCGCGCGAGTATATAACCTGGCACTTTATAGTCACAATAGGATTTATAGGACAAATGGTTCTCCTGCCTCCCCGCCAGTCCTCGTAAATCTTCGCTGCATCGCATACTTGGCGCTGGTCGAAATGACCAATTCGTAATTTTTTCAGAGAAACAATTCGTACAGTCTTTGAAGCAGCGCGTTTTCAAAGATTCGAGAACGAAACTGGGAATTCTGGCGATTTAATTTCTGTTAGCGAAAGAGAAAGAAATTTCCTTCGCGATCTGCCTTCGTGCGAAATTTATACGTTCATGGAAAGAAGAAGCTAGTTTCTGAAAAGTATTACCTTGCAACGAGAGTGCAATAAAAAGTGTCTGTAACATAATATATAGGATGTTTCTGACCTGAAAGAGGCACAACCTGGAAGGGGATGTTTCTAGGATAAATCGAGAATGGAAGACGAAATTTTTTCATTTAGGGCCCCGCTTCCGAGGAAATCGAGTTTCGAAAGTTATTAAATATACACGCGCGAAAGCGACTTTTTCTTTTTTATTCAGTTTCTATTTTCTTAAAAACGAAGCTTTAAAATGAAAAAAGAAATGTTATTTCACAATTTCCTTTGGTAATCTCCTGCCTTTCTCTCTTTTCGTTTCTGTGCGGCTCGCAATCAGCTAAATTCATTGATAAATTTTCAGACTCTATCTTTTTGGAAAACTTTTCCAGCTTTGGAAAGCTTTAAATGGAAAAAAAAATTTGTTCTTTCATACAGATCTCTTTATCTCTTTATGCAGGATTATCTTCTTTCTAGTTTCATCGGGCTGGAAATATCTTGTATAATATTTAATATAATGATACGTTATGAAATAAAATAACGGTATTAACGTAACAATTTTTAACAATTTCCTTCGTTTCAATGAACTGACGAAAAAGTATCGTGCTTCAAGGTTCGAGGTTCGTAAAAGGGAAAAGTCAATTCTTCAAATCCATTGCAGATTGAATCACGAAAAAATTTTTTCGTCATTTTCAGACGCTGTGAAAATTTATAGCATTTCCGAGAAGAAAAATGTGTTTCTCACTTTTTCACCAGCTTCGTGCAAAAGCGCAACAGCAAAAACGCGTCAAACGAACGTGTTGCATTTTATTGGAAATCGAGGCATCAGCCTGAGTTCATTGTCATACAAAAGCATAACGTTTAAATATTTGGCGTCCGAGCATTAACGCGACAATCATAATATAACATAATAACACCATTTACGTTACGCAAACTGTACAGGAATGATATTATATACAACGTAATGATAAATTATTTCGACGATGGCCAGCCTCGTTTCATTTTTTTTTTTCTTTCGAAAATATTTGCACGAATGGAAACGTCGCGACAATCGACAGCGAAAAAAAAAAGAGCGAAAGAGAGAGAACGGCGAATTCGATTAAACGGAACGTTCACTCTCGAATCAATCGCGACGTTATCGCTTTAATATTCCGTCTGGGAACATCGGCGAATTCCCAATGGACCGCGGGCTCGACTGTCACGAGTTCCTTGAGAAATGGAGTCTCTCTCGCGCTCGGTTTTCCACCGCCGACGTCCCGCCATTCAAATTCCACGTAGAATTTCCACGCGGGGAACGGCCAAAGCCAAAGATGTTCCCCGCGATAGAAAGACGAGCGGTCTCGCCCGGCGATTCCATCGCTGTCTGTAACGTTCTTTCGGTTGGAAACCGGTTATTTCAACCGACGTGGTACTCGATTTCTCCTCCGGTATCGTCGACAAAAGGCAGCTTTGCGTTCCGCTCGCAGCCACGTCGACAATGGTGGGGGGGGGGGGGGAAGAAGAGGTCGTGAAAGCCATTGCTGCCACTTCCCGATACTGGAAAAACCTCCTTCCTTTCTGGAGGATCGTTCGCGACACGGCCTTTCACTTCCGGCCGCTTTATTCGATCGATTCGTTGTTTAATTCAAGGCAGAGTTAAGCGTCCGTCCTTTCTCGATCCTTCTCACCTTCTCGCTCGAGGCAGTGAGATTTCGAGAGGTGAGATTGTGATTGAGAAAACGATTGGATCGATGGCGACAGATTGACGACGATGTACAGGGTGTCCGTAAAGTCTGTTTACAATTTCAAAAATTTATTACAAAGGCAAATGAGAAGACAGATAAGTGGAAATTATTATAAAATGAGACGTGTATATTTAGGTTTCTTCTCTGTCTCATTTAATACACATCTAGTACATGGGCACCATTAGTTGCACGAAGCACATCGAGACGATACTCGATTTCTTACACGATCGATGTTTTCCTCGGATATTCTTGGTCGTGCGCTTCTCCCTTTATCGAACACTGTCCCTGTCTCCATAAATTTCTTGTGCACGAATTGATGGACGCGACGGTGGATCTCTTGCATACTTAGTTCTGAAGTTTCGTCGAGTCTGCGAAGATCCGATTTGGATTCAATAAACCATGATACGCACTGTGCCTCCTCTTGAGGAGTAGCCATTTTATAAGGGGTTCATTTAACAGTAACTTATTCATCAACAGGGTAGTTGAAATGTAATGTGATAAAAACCTTGATTGACCACTGAGTCACACGGAACAAATCTGATAAAGATATCTCATCAATTGTCTTTGTAATAAATTTTCGAAATTGTAAAGAGACTTTTTGGACACACACATGGGGTTAGATTTGGCTTAGGATAGCATTAATGTGCTGTCTTGATGTGCTTTGTGCAACTAATAGTGCTCGTATGGAGGTGTATTAAAAAAGGCAGAAGAAACTTAAATATATACTTCTTACATTGTAATAATTTCTACTTATCTGTCTTTTCATTTGCAATAAATTGTAATAAATTTTTGAAATTGTAAAGAGACTTTATGGACTGTATAACAAAACTCTGTTCATTCGAATTTAATAGGTAGACCGTCCGTTTCTACGAGTACGGCTAAAAAGATGGAAATTTGCTTCATCGTAATAAATACTCTGCTTCAGATATTTCATGCGTTTTTGCATATTATACGCAAATTTTTCGTAGCTTTCAATTTTCCATAAAAATCTATAATCTATTGGCGAGTAATAATTTACGTGACAGTAACTAAACTGTCTAAACGAAAGTTTCTACTGAAGTTAGATGAGAGTTCATACAATTGGAATTAATATAATAGGATTCTCCTCTCTACTGATTTTTCGTTCGCGTAACAGCACAGACTCAAACAAGCAGGGAGCATCTGGCTCATTTAACGGGATGACTGAATATTTGGTTCAAACAGATGGAATTCATGTAAACGGATTTCTTGCGTAAAAGGGACGCTGGAAAAGCTGATCCTTTCATTTGTCTTCTGGGAAAATATTTCACAGGAAATAACATTTCAACGAAAACGCTGAGCATTATTATTCCATTGGAAAGTTACTCGCAGAATGTCCATTGTATTTATGGGGAAATTACATTTAACAATGAAACGCGCGTTTAATTTAATTCGTCAAATTAAAAAAGTTACATGCCACGAGAGTACCAACGAAAGGCATCTTTTTTATTTCATAGTATTACGTATCTGTTTGCGTTATTCAGTCTACTTCCGCAATTTAATATCCATCATTTTCTTCAAATGCTCGTAGGAACAGAAGCACGTCCATCAACGTGTTGACCATCGTTCCTTCGAGAAATACACTGTTAAAACGTTTCGTTTTGGCAACGCTATTAGTGTTGTTTCGTCGAGCTCGTTACAATCGTAAATCGACGCGTTAGCTCGCGACAGTTCGCCCCTGGAAAAATATTATGTCACACGGGGGAGGGTGGGACCGAGTTCGCCTCGCGACGGCGAATTTAAATATAAATGGAAAACCGTGTACGTTAGATATTTTTAACCACGTTCGACCAGGTTTACGAGTCGTAATCTCATTCCGGGATTTCTGTGCCGCCGAATGGCAGCCGAACGCGAAACGGTTAACTTCGTTTCAGTCTTGCTCCGTTCAGTATTACGCTCGCTTAACTCCTTGGGTCAGCCAGCGACCCCCATCGATGGCCAGATACGCACGGCGGACTTGGTTTCCTTGTCCAGCTTGAGAAATCGCGACAACTGAAAACGATATAACAAATTACTAGTTTCAACCGTTGGGCGAGCTTTCAACTTTTAATCCAACAATTGGCATTTGTATCTGTCATTTGTACCGAATAGTAATTTTAAGCCGTAAATTAACCTTGTAAATATAAAGTGGAATTTGCGTTTAATTTACATTGAATTGAATTTATACTGATTGCTACGTGATGAGGATTCGAGTAAACTAATTAAAAATCAAGCACCGTTTCGAACGCAAATGGTATTATTATTTATTGCAAAACTATAGACATATGTTTGTGAAACTGACACGATCGTCTGTAATCATCAGATGACAAATAAATGTATGAAAAGTGAGGCAAACAGAAATAAATAAACAGTGACTCCTCCCTTACGTACATGTGATTATAAATAATTACGGCTATAATAATCTATGCAACATCGAGCACAATCGAGCGTACATACGCTCGTGACAACGACGTTTGCATTTTCATTCTTTCATCTCTGCAAAAAACCATCACGCTAGCAATTTTTCGCTCATTTTTTTTCTGACAAAATACAAATAGAGATGCATCGTATAGAAATTGTTGTGGATAAAATAAAAAAAAAAAAAATTACGACACAAAGGGCCAATCTATTTTTTTGTTTTTTTTTTTTTTTCTTTTTTTGTTTCTCGGTTCTAGTCATTTTGCGTTGTTTTGCACGTGCAACGGCTGAAATAATCCTGTGTCTGTTGCAAAAAATTGGCAACAGAGGGTGAACGAATTTCGTGAAGCATCGACCGCCAGCGAAATAGGTCTAATCGGGCGTCAATTTTTAAGAAGGTCACCGCCGCGGCCAGAAATTCCTGTCACGTGCGACGTCACGCGGGCTGCCAGAGATTTTCCTCGTTCGATATTCGCCGACGGTGCCGGTCGACAAGCTTCTTCTTCCCGACCGATCTCCGATTTCGCCGATAATCGAAATCGTAATAGCGTCGGACGAACACGCTTCTGGCCAGCTGCTCCGTCAGATGAAATTAGGACCTTACCGAGCTATCGCTCCAGTTATCGAGACGTTCGAAAACAGATACATTCCTGGCGGAGAGTTTCCAATCAAACGCAAGTAATCGAGAGACGTTCGAAAACACCGGAACCATCGAGATGAGCGAAACGATGTTCCGTTTGTTTGTCGCATACGGGGCAAGGTGAAATTAACCATCGCAGTTTGATTGTCGCGTTCGAACACGAAAAATTGAGGAATTCGTAGAGGGAAGAAGGTGATTTCATTTTTCGTATGTCTGTTTGGTTTATTATTATTATTATTATTTACAAAAAAAGAAGTAAAAATGTCGTTTACTCGATGCAAAAAGAAGTTAGTTCCAAGTAATAATAAGATGGTTTTGCAACCGATGACTATAAATTTATGACACGTTCGAAACAGTGATTTTCAATTGATTGCTGAATTATTAAAACTATCCGAAAGTGATTGCAGCAGCCCCTTCAATAAATAATTTCGAAAATATTGTATGAATAATGTCATAATAATTTAATTATATTGCATATAAATAAATTATATATATAATATATGTGATATACATTATACAATATAATATAAAATTACACATAAATAATAATTAATATATATATTTACATAAATTGTACAAATAAGCATAATAAATATACAATCAAAAATACATAAAATATACAAAATATTCCGTTTGATCAAAGAACTTGTCGCCAGATGTAGTACGAAATTATGTATATAATACAATATTATTATATATAATATATGAGATGTACATTATACAATATAATATAAAATTACACATAACCACAAATATTATATAAATATTATATAAATATAAATCCAGCTATATAAAATATTATATAAATAATAATTAATATATATATATATATAAATTGTACAAATAAACATAATAAATATACAATCAAAAATACATAAAATATTCCGTTTGATCAAAGAACTTATTGCCAGAGGTAGTACGAAATTATGTATATAATACAATATTATTATATATATGTGATATACATTATACAATATAATATAAAATTACACATAAGTAAAATATTATATAAATAATAACAAATATATATATATATAAATTGTACAAATAAGCATAATAAATATACAATCAAAAATACATAAAATATACAAAATATTCCGTTTGATCAAAGAACTTGTCGCCAGATGTAGTACGAACGTTGTTTGAGGCAAAAATAATCAACACATATATTATACAGATTATATAAATAAAAGAATAAAAGATATACAAATACAACTTCATTTGATCGAGAATATTGAACCCATGTTCACTTCTCTGTCGCTGAAATCGCGACTCGAATAGGACAATAATCGCGATTGTCCCGACACTTGAAGGAATTTAGACGAAAAGGGTAATCTCGATCGGCGAAGAACCTCGATCAATAAGAAATCGATATGTCTCGTCGAGCGTTCGCCGAACCATGGCGCGGAATTTCGTTTTGCAGGTACAACAGTTACGCGCGGTTGACGCCGAAACGCCCGATTCCGCCTCTCTAAATGACGCGCTCTAACATGTTATTTGAATTATTGCCTTTGATACGGTATCAATGGGGCTATTGTTCCCTTTATATCGGGGGCATTCAACGGTGACCCCACGGACTCGATCAGAAACGAACGTCTCGCCGAGAGTGCCCCTTTCAACGGTATTAGCGGACCGACCGTTCCAGTTTAGAGTTGCTGCCCGCTGTTCTCTAATTATCGCGGGGACACGAGCGAAAAGTTAGTCGTTCCTGGCCAGCAGCTCTCCCCTCCCGGTTGTTATACATTTATATTATATATCGCGCATAAATTGTTCCGTATCCGCGAAGATTGTTACCGCGTCCCGATTCGCGAAGAGGAAAAACATGATTATTCGGTTCCACGTAAGGGACAGGCTGCCGGGTTACGATATTTCCGCTCGGCGTTTGTCAATAACCTTCCACCTCTCTGCTTGCGAATTTCAACGCCTCCGCCTTCATTCTTCCCGCGTCGCGCGACGATCGAGGAAATTCTAGCGACCCATTGGAGTTGTCACGTCTTTGCAAGTGTTTTGTACGTAATTGACACACACGTTTTAGCCGCTTTACGCGTTGACGAATCATCTCGTAGAAGAGGAACAACTCTATTTGAGATATTTCAATTGATTTCTAATATTGTTAAGTCGACTAACGCTTATAAATCTATTATTGTCTATTATTCACATTTATTCCACTAGTGTATACATTGCTAGTCTTTTGCGGTGCGAAACTGATTCCATGTATCTTTATTACGCGCGCAATCAGTGTGGATTCAATTCAATGTAAATTAAACGCAAATTCCAATTTATATTCAGAAGGTTAGCTTATGGTTTAAAATTACTACTCGGTGTAAATTACAAATGTACAAATGCCAATTGGTGGATTAAAATTGAAAGCTCGCTCAATCATTATTACTGCAGCCAAGAACAAATGTATGTTCGAGTATAATAACGAAAATAGTTAATGACACTCATTTTTTATTTTATCGTACTTCACTTGAAAATAAATGATATATTCATTCATTCAGTTTCGCTTGTTACTGCAAGTTCCGAAGTTTATCCTCGCTGGTTCCGCAACGTAGTCGACACGAGCGATCGAGAGATCAATGAACAGCTACATTGTACGAACACTCGAGTCAATTACCCGAAGCTTGCTCGCATTTTGCAAGAAAAGCGCGACAAATTGACAAGGGTTGATTCTCTCTCGCGCGGCGCTAATGCCCGTCAATTGTCAACGAAATGACTGAAGAAACGAGAAGAATGGCGGAACGCTGTCCGATCAGAGGTCTGATTCGATTTGAAATATCGAGGCACGCGGCCGTAAGAACGTATATCACGCGGGTGTCGTTTCGGTTTCGAGACAAATCAAGTTATTGCCGGCGCGGTTCACGTCGCGTAGGTTACGCCGAGAGAAAACTGCAACCCCTTCCGAAACTCAAGACACGGTATGCGTCTAATGGGTGAACTCTCGGGAAGCATGAATTTACGACGTGACTCCCGCGAAAGCCGAAGAACAATGGCTTTTATTTTGCCTCTTTACTCTCGCCGGAGAGTTATGAATCATGCCGCGTACAGGAAACGATGTCGTTTCCCGATATATACTTTCCCCGCTGTGTGTCGCGCACTATACGACCGCTGGAAAACTCGAAAGTATTCTTTATTCAAACGTCGTTCCCAGAGTTTCTCGTTTCACGTTAAAGGGTATATATATATATATATATATATATATATATATATTTTTTTTTTTTTTGTCCTCATCGATTGAAATCTTTTCAAGCGCGGGACCATTGAATTAGCTGTCGAACAGAGAGAAACGGTGGTACATGTCTTCGATTTTATGCCGGATTTATAGTTTTACACTAGTTTTATGTTACTCGTGTACCAACGTATATTATTTTGTTTGAACGTCGTATTTATGTTTCACGTTAGTACAAAGATTTATATATTTCGTTTAATTAAGATTTACGTTGTACTTCGTATTAATCTTCCGCGTTTTTTATATTAAGTCTCACTCGCGTCACGGAAATTTATGTAAATTTATCACGACGTGTAAATCGTGCAATGATACTTGTTGTACAGAGGAATATTTCTGTCAACCGATTTTACCCTTGCGATTTTCTGAAAAAAGAAAGTTGTACGAACAATTTCGAAGGATTTTCGTAAAGAGATCTTCAGTCTTCGAGATCATGGTGGATTTTGATTCGAGAGAATTTTTTCAAGTTTCACAAATGCGTTTGGAAATTTACGAGAGAAACAGTTAAACCGCCTTTAAAATAATGTAAAAGTATTTTCGAAAGGAGGGATTACAATCTTAAAGAATAAAAGCAGAGACTTCAAAATTTGAGTCGAGAATATTTTCCGAGAAAGTTATATAGCAGTTTAAAGCGTCGACAATTTTTCATTGATTGTGAAACTATAGTGTCGATAATTAAAACTGTTGTTACTCAGTATAAAAACAATCAACCTGGGCTCATTTTAAAGTATAGAACTTTTACTTTTGCAATGGTAAATTCCTTCGTTCCTGGAAAATATTTTTATATCATAGTATTTTACATGTCAATAGAAAAAGCGAGGATACTTTTTCACTCGCAACGTCTACAAATTCAAACGTCAACGTGAAAAAATTTCTTTCAGAACGAAATCCACCACGATAATTGAAGATTCAAGTCACTCTTTTACGACAATCTCTTAAAATTTATCATTTTTATTTTTTCTTTCACAACGTTGCGACAATATTGAAAAAGTATTAGTAATTTCTCGCGAACGTACTTTCTGCTACTGCCAACTCAGGATTTCCAGCTTTCAAAATACACGTAAATAAAATTTTATTGAGGAAGCAACTTCCTCTTCCGGCAGAATCGTATTTACATAAACACTTTCGAAGCTGAAGCACACCCCCAGCAGGATAGTTGGTCGAATAATATGCAAAATCGTAAAATCGTGTAAAATCAACTGACAAAGATTTTCTTCTGAAATTTGTACGTTGTAACGAGCAGTAGCACGTGTAGTCGTATAATGCGAATGGGTTAACGAGTGCACCGGGTAGACTTTCGCGAAATTTGAAGTACCAGTGACTGACAGACGAGGAAGGAACAACGCGCGAAGTGCATGTCGCGCGCGTACAGCATCATAGTCGTACGTGGAAACGCACTTTTTTTCGCGTGTAGTTTTTCCCCCTGCAACTCGTAGACCAGATGAAAATACCATCCGAATGGTATTCAAACAAGCCGCGAAAGTTGAAATTATTACCATTGCGCGTTTAGCGAAGTTTAATTTTTTATTCTACCGAATTGAACGCGCCTCGTACATGCATTCAGAGTACGAAACGACCAAATTTATTAAACGCACACTCGGTGTAACGAATGACGTAAATACAAGCACGAATTGGATGCGAACGAGCATTCGTCCGTTTGCTCTCGAATTATCATTTCGAGTAAATATTTACCTGAAATAATGATTGGAAGGGCGTAACTGAATCAATAACAACGAAAAGAATAGTCGACAATTCGAACTGCTGCGACGTTACTTTCGCAATTTTCCATTCGTTTTGTACGAAGGTGATTTTGAATCATGTCGACGGGTGGAAAAATTTCTTTCTTGAAAATTCAAAAGTCTCTGAAAGCAGTAACAAGAATTTTGTTCAAGATCAGATCTACCGTGGTCTTAAAAACTGAAATCTTCTCTTTACAATTTCCTGACGTATTAAAATTTTTTCACGATCCACCATTGTCTTAAAAACTTGAAATATTCTCTTCATAACGACCTCTTAAAATCTGCTGTACAATATTTTTTTTTCTTTACTGTTTTATTGAACTTTGAACATTAGGATTAAATGACAAAATGTGGAATTTAATGGAAATATTGTCCTTCAAACTAACCAAAGGTTCAACGAAAATACTGAAGAAAAATCGTACAGAAAAGAGATACTTCATTCCTCAAAATGATGGTGCATCTAGTCACGAGAAACATGTTTCAATGTTTTTAGAGATTTGTGAATTTCTACAATTCTCGAGGAAAGAAGTAACCGATGATAAAATCATTCTTGAAGAAAACGAATTCGAAAGTTAAAGGATCTGTGTTTTAAAGCGATTCATCAGATTGATTGTCACGTAATTTTCTCCTTTTTCATCGTCGTTCGTTCAATTATGCTCTCCGCTCTTCTCTTCAATCGAGTATTTTTAATCCAAAACAATAATTATTCATTGTTCGTAACAATTTGTTATCTCTGTTTATTCGAATACTTTATTCTTGAATAACGATGCAGATAATTGTAATTTCTGTTTCAAATTTTATACGGATGCATTTAGTCGCGTACAATCGCGTGCAACGTTTGAAAAAAAGAGTTAATTACAAAAGCCAATACATATAGCGACACAGAGGCATTTACATATTATTAAACGTTTCTCCCTGCATATCGTAATATAATAATTAAATGAATACAGCAATGAAATCTTTACTGGCATAAATCTCCGTCTGATTTAAATTTTCACTCGTAGAAAGTACTTGTTATTTGTCGAATATCTCGCATCCGAATGAAATTTCGCACGACACTTGAAAATGCCACGCAGAAAGACAGAAACAACGTTTCCGCCCAGTCGAGAAATCTCTCGCGTGCGTCGAGACACGAACGTTCTTTTGGAAATTCTGCGTTTTTATACGCAATAGATCGAAGTTTCGCCTCTATCTACGAGGCGTCACGCGTTCCATTAACTCGTCGTTCGTCGCATGATTTCTGGAAGAATCGACCTTCTCCAATCTCTCAGAACAGCGGCGATAACGTTCGTCCCGCGTTTATCGCTTTATCGCGTAACCGATTGCACTCGTTGCAACGCAGTACCGGAAGCAACCGAGTACCGGAAGGCGCGCGCGCGCGTTAAAAGCAATATTCCCCGACAGGGGTAAGCATAATTGCAGCCACGATGAGAATCACTGTGGCACGTCGAACGATAGCCACGATAGCGAGGGGCACCGCGTGCCCGATAGCGAGACTTAATGCACTGGAGATAATCGTAATAGCGAGAGCTTTACAGCGCAGACGGTCGAGGGACGTTGCCGAAAATAATGGCGATGCGGCTTACCGCTACCCGTCCGTGTTTTGCAGTCCGTACGTTTTTGTCAGCAACGACAGACGCAAGTACGAGAGTGCGCCTGGCACAAAGCCTCGTCACACGGGCATGGGATCGAGATACGACCAATGAACGCGAGCGCGATCGCTCCCTACATGCAGACAGATCAGACTGCGGGATCTTTGCTCGTCACAGGTGGGACGAGATCACTTTTCAAAGCCTCGTCGTTTACCGAGGACGATGTCGGAACAGTTCAGACGCTGCTCGCACACCGGCTTCGTCCAAAGGCTCCGCTTAGCCAGCGTTCGACTCTCGAAGAGCAGCACCCCCACGAGGTCGATGGTAATCGACTGGGATCGGAGGAAATCCCGGGGCTAGTTCCGGTCCCCGTGGTACCGTGGTACGGACCAATCAACGCGAGCGCGACCCCCAGGCCGCTTACACGTGGACAGATCAAACTGCAGGAGCTTGGCTCGTCACAGGTGAGACGAGGCCACTTTCCAAAGCCGTGTCGTCTATCCAGAACGATGCAGGAGCAGAGTACACGCTGCTCGCGCACCGGTTTCGTTCGAAGACTTCGCCTTGGCCAGCACTCGACTCCAACGAGTCCAACGTCCAACCGACCGGAATCGGGGAGAACTATACTCCCGGAGCTAATTCCGGTCCCCGTGGTACCGTTCAATGTCATCGCGTGAGACTTTCGCCGACGAATTGGCTTCCATTCGTGAAACACACCCGTGATGGTGACTCCCACCAGAGACGCACAATCAGAGCAAGCTCTGTCAGTTTTTCCTGTGGAACTAGACAGGAGACAGTGGAATTTGTAGAGTTTCATAGACAGTCGTGCCATCTTTGTTGTCTTGTTATCCAGGTTTGCGTCCACAACCAGCAGATATTGCTAGGGAAGAGATGGCGAAAGAAGAAAGAAATTAGTGAGTTCGCTCCTCGCGCGATCGAAGAATTTTATAATAATGTAATAATAATATAATTTTCTTGAACTCGTTGGAAACTGCACACTGGTGACTTGTCGGCACACAAGTGTACGAGAGACATTAACAATTTGGGTACTGTTGCCGCCTAAAGGCGACTTTAAAATTTGCATTCGGGCCTATAGGCGTTCATTTCACAGTGCTCGATTCAAATTAAAGGCATCCGGCAAATGTAATCGACAATAACTGCAGCAAATCTCATTTGAATCAGACGCTTTAGTGAATTCTACTTCGATAATTACATCTTTCGTCATATATTATTTAAACGTGATTATTTTATAGTTATTCATACATGTATTATTATTTACATTGTTTCGTGTAAATGTTATCGACAATAATTGCAGCAAAATCTCACTTGGATCAGACGTAAGTGAATTCTAATTCAACAATTCAACATCTTTCGTTACTCGTACATTATTTGAACGTGATTATTTTACAGTTATTTCAATTACGAAATTTTATTTGATAAATAGCTTGAAATGAGAACGTGTGATAATAAATCAATCATAAAAAGACGCAAGCGTGTAGTGCATAGAAAACATGGCAGAAAAAGGGGGACACATTACGAATGTAATACCGTGTAATAAAGCTTAGAGTGACTGTTTAATTTTTAGCACGTGCACTAACAGTTCAGTACAGAATACGAACAAATAAATAATACTGGTTTCAATAGACTTTCTGACGTCGTTCTCAATAGAAGTCGAGATTGAATTTCTATCGTATGCTACATGCGGTATGTGTCAAAATCTGCCGTAGCGAAAGAATTAATAATACATTGTTAATAATAATAATACATAATATATAATATATATAATAATAATATATAATATATTATTAGCAATAATAATAATATATAATATATTATTAACAATAAATTGTTAACGTAAATTATTAATAATAATAATAATGTTTCATTTGGAAACAACAAATTTTGGTAACAATTTTGGCCAGCTCGATTGTCAACATTTAAACGTTTACACGTCGACGACGCGACTCTTTCCCCTAACCTCCACTCTCGGGCTGTATTTCGCGCCAGCGCCCCCTCACTGATCTTCGCCAGCGTTCCTATTTCCGCTTCGATCGGCCGATCTCGCTCGCTCGACAAGCTTCAAAGCGTCGATGTCCCGTGATTGAAACAGGGTCAACCATCGAGGAAACGTGATTTCCGTTTATACGTTAACGTTGAATTGCCGGATCGAGGAGCGGAGGGGAGATCGGCAGGTGGAAGCCATTGAGGGGAGGATGTCGTAGCCGATAGGCGACTAACTTCTCCGCTTCGTGGCACGTTGCAAGTGGCACACTTGGTCGTGAAATCGACGTGGTATCGCGGCGAAACGATCGCGAAAGCTCTCGGGCTAATGAGATCGGTTGACGACCGACATCACCGACTCGCCAGTCAAAGAACTGCTTTCGACCCCTTTGAATCTTTCCTTTCGTCGAGAATCGGACGAAAAAAATCGAGGAGTGTGACTTTTCAGCTGAAAAAAAATCTCAATTTCCCCATTTCCACGAGCGTGCTCCTTTCCCTGATCCACGATCTCTCGAAAACCGGGGATCCTTCGTTTGCTCTTCCTGCTCTTGCTCTCGTCCCGGATCGGTCGGTCGGAATTTCTCAGCGTGGCGACGCGACGTCCGTTCGGGGACAGGCACGCGGAAGCGGGTCGTTAAAACGGCGGACGGTTTATCGCGGGCCAGTTAACGAGGGACTAAAATTGCCGTTAGTCGGTGGCCGCGAGACCGAAACGCCAGCAGACAGACCGACGTGGCGGAGGAAGAGGAGGAGAAGGAGGAGGATGAAGGGAGATTACGAAACTGGACTGCGCGCGTAAAACGCGCCGACAACGACGAAGACAACGACGACAACGAAGGAAAAAGAGACGAGGTTCTGTGCGCCAGACGATATTCCACGGTCGTGGAAGGAGAGAAAGAAAGGAGGAAAAAGAGAAATGCCACGCGAAAAGAGCTGCTTCCGCGTGGCGTCGCGACGCATCTGCTAGAAACTCTGAGAGCCAAGGGGGCAACTGGAGTGTCGTAACGATACGCGCCAAGTGTCAACAGTCCATTTCAGGACAATTGAGAGGGCGTCGCTTGAGGAATTCCTGCCGGAATCGATCCCTCTCCACTGTCCTCCGCGACCTGTGTCCCCTTCGTCCTTCCGCCTCATTCCCTGTTTTTTTCTTTTCTTCTTTCGACGTATGTACATACACACGTGTTCTGTCAAAGCTCGTTTTCCTCCTCTTCTTCTTCCTCTTCCTCTTCTTTTTTTTTTTTGTAATTGTGAGAAAGAAAGGAAGCAGTAAGAACGATAAGTGGTTGGAAGATGAGAACATTGAACGAAGTTTACTTTGAGAGTGGCGTAGGTCACTGTGTGTTTCTAAATTGAGTTTGTGTTTCAACGTGCCTTATTCGAACTTTCGAGATCGACGAAATCTCGGTTCTTAACATGTTGACTGTAGATTGTTTTAAAACGAAGAGATCACGTGGAATTGTAATTGATTTAATCGTTAATTTCATTTTTTTTTTTTTTTTGAATGATCTTTAAAATTAAATAGCCCAATTAATGACTTTGGTCACAAATTTTGTAGGCAATTTAGAATTGTATTGATTTGTAAGTTGTGTTTATTCAATTAGATTCAATTGTGAACGTGAATTTATTAGAATGCATATATCGCTTAAATATTTATAAATAATACTAAGTTAAACCATCTTTAACAGTTGTATGTTCTTCCTTGCGTACGTATACGAATTAAGACGCGATATTCAACTATGCAAGTTAATATATTTGTTAATATACCAATAAACAGAGAGATAATAACGTAAAATTTTTATATAAATATAACATAAAATTATAAAGCGTTTCTCCTTTTGAGTTCACATCTTACCCCTACATTAAATTTCGTATCATTCATTAATATTTTCATAAGTCTACAAAAAATTGATACAATGAAATTCCGCTTATTTGAATCAAATACGAGTCAATACTCGATTAAATGAACTCTTGCTGGATGAATCCAATAATATCAACCCCTAGTACATGAATGGAAAATCACAAGGGGAGAATAGAAAGGAAGGGATCAGTGAATTTTTATTAAACCAGTTATAATCTTCAATTATATAAACTACTTGCATATATTTTTTCATATATATAGAGGGTGTCCCGTATTTTTTCGTACATACTTTGGTAGTGTGTTCTACAAGTTAAAATAAGACTAAAATGTATACAACAAATAAGAAAAATAAAATAAAATAAAATAAAATAAAATAAAATAAAATAAAATAAAATAAAATAAAATAAAATAAAATAAAATAAAATAAAATAAAGTAAAATAAAATAAAGTAAAATAAAATAAAATAATAAGAAATAAAAAATAAGAAATGCGGAAGATATAATAATATTATAATATGATATAATATTATAATATTACATTATACTTACAATATTCCCAAAGATGGATTGTTCGAGGGGGATTAATTTCCTGGCCTCCTAGGTCACCTGATTTTTACTTATGGGGCACTCTAAAGAGAAATTCTGCAGTACAGAAACACAAGAGACGAATTAATTATAAAAATCAACATCGCTTGTAAAGAGATTACAGAAAATCGCAGCCAACTGAAATCAACAATAAATTCAATAACTCGTCGATGTCAAATTTGTGTTAACAAAGGCGGGCGTTACTTTGAAATGGAGATGCAAGGTACATTTAACGACGTTCAAATCATATTTTGTATTTTTGCCATAAATTCTTAACAAAGCATTTATGGACTTTTTGTTACACAACATTTTAGTCTCATTTTTACTTGTAGAACACACTCCCAAAGTATGTACGAAAAAATGCGGGACACTCTGTATATATATATATATACTGCAAAAATCGAATACAGAATCAGACGAGAAAACAAAGACGCGTGGGATATATTTTCACAGCCGTTGTACCGTTTTAAGAAAAGCATCTTCCGTCGACAAATCGATATCTCGGAACTGTCTATCGCGTTTTCCTCGCGTCAAGGTCACGTCTGTTCATTTTTCCAGCTACACCACCCTCGACTGTGTACACGTGTGCATATTTACGGGATTTCAAGAGAAATCTCGTCGCCGTGTTCTAGATCTCTGATTTATGATAATCCGGCAATCGCCGCGGTGTATGCACATCACGTTTCATTCGGACACACGGGTGACGTTACGTTTCTTTCTCGCCGTTGGTCGCACGGTGGCCATTAATTATTTTGCGCGAAAGTTGCGACAGCGGACGGAGAGCTCGATTGTTGGAAGTAATCCGAAGTTCGGTTAATTGGCCGGTGCTCCATCGATGGGAAACGATCCTCGAGCGGGCAACGGGCAAGACCGAGTACGACTACTTAAGGAAAATTTCCTGTTTTTAATTAGCTGCAGCTGTTTAATTGCTCGAACCTTCCTTTTATTCCTCGTCAGACCTTTTCCTCGGCACAAAGAGCCAACCTCTCCACTCCCTCCTCCCCCTCCCGCCGCGCGAGTTATCGATTCGCAGCGAAACAAATAGAACGATCATCCCCGCGCGCGATCACTTGAGAACCTAACTACTCGATTAATTGGATAATCAGTGACGCTCGATTAAACAAATTTTCGCGCGTACGCTGCGCGTCGATGATCGACTATGTCGAGTGAAAAGTTACGTGTTGTGACGTTTGGGACGAGATGTTCTTTTCCTTTCTTTATTCTTCTATGCAGTAACATAGAATATATACAGCGAGTTCCACCTTGCAATTAATTAAATATTGATTTTCTTTTTTCGAAATATTAATATTAATTACCGTTTGGCTTGATACCTCGAGACACAAATAACAGAAGAGGATTCGAAATCACGATACCATAAATGAACGACAAGTTTATCCAAAGGCGTCGAATTAATTTGTCGAATAATTGTAACGTCGATACCAAAACGATCAGTCTTTGAAATATTCCACGTGCAATCCTGTCTAAACAATCGTGTCAAAATCTTAATCTCGACAAAAGTCGACCCCTACCTTTCCAAACAGAAATAAAATCCGAAATCTGTCACATTTGGTTGCCGCGATCTTAATTTTCGGCCTGGAAATACAATACATTCGAAGAGTATAGATTCAATCGAGCAACGAATGCCAGTCTGTCGAGAAGTTTCGCGATTTTTCACAGCCAAAACTCGCCTAAGTACCCGAGTCACTCCTAATGGACTGCAAACGTTACGCGGTCACGAAGGGGCGAGAGACGTCGGTTCAACGTCCGCTTGATATTCACGTCGACGCTTGCCAAAGCCGACGGATATTACCGGTCACCTTGGGTTACGCGAGTGTGGAACAGGGCGTAAATTAATCCTGTCGGACTGTGCGCGTCACCGAACGTTGGAGATGATTCGAGGTCACGCGCGATGGAAGATCACACAGAGATGATAAACACTCGGTTCGTAACAAACCTACGAACGTTGGAGAGGATTATCGAACGAGGTGCTGGCCGATTTTTCGACCGGTCTTCCACGGTTTCGACAAAACAGCGAAGGCCACCTTCGCGGAATCTTGAACACAGGATTTTCGCGCTGCTATTCTTTCTCCTTGGCAATGAGGGAAACTTTCAACATGTAACCACTATTTTCGCCGACCATTCTGCCCTTTCAACACACTGTTGACCGTCAATTTTACGCAGAATATTTTTTTTAGAATAACAATTATTGTAGTATCGTTTGTTATCAGTTGTAATTTTAGTTATGTTTAAATGTAACAGATGGCCTGTTTGTTGATCAGAGTGTAGCGACCTCCACTTTGAAGAATTTAGATCAACGACATCAGTGTTCGTTAAATCGTTCCGTCGAGATGTGTATTTCACATAAACAATAGAATATTTAAAAATTAGTTGTTAGTAATTTTATTATCATCGTGGAAATATTTACAGAAACTTATATATATACTGCGATCATCATGTTAATTGTTCATTCGTTATTTAACTTTCATTATTTAACCTTCGTTATTTGACATTTATTATTAGTGATTATATATTTTGTTATATCGATAATATTTTTATATAAACTGCTAAAATTAATTACGGAGTTATTATTTATTTGTAGTATTGTGATATTAATTTATTCATCATCGTAATTACTACAATAGAAATATGTTAAAGTATGAATGTGATGCGAGAAGTCCAACGTAGGCATGGAGCGCTTTTCTTTTTTTTAAAAAAAAAACCAGAGTCGTGAGAGTCGTGAGAGAGCGTTGAAAGAGAACTATTAAAAAGTGTCAATTGTGTCGATGAAAGAATTTATTTGAATTGTTAGTTCGTGTTGTTTTAAAGTAATTTGTCTTGTTTAATTATTTGTGGTTCTATTATCATAATTTTCATTAAATAAATATTATTTATATCACATCCATACATCATGAATAATAATTTTTATAAAAGGTGCAAGATTTCCATTTTTCGTTTGATTACCAATAGCAACAATACTCTAGTATCATCTTTAGTTCATTCATCAACATTAGTTACTGGAATTTATTTAATAATTCGATATGAAAATTTATTAAATATAAAATGTAGAAATTTCATTTCATTAATTTCTAGAATGACAATATTAATTGCCGGATCAGTAGCTAATTTTGAAATAGATTTTTTAAACAATTATTGCTTTTCCCACATTAAGTCAATTAGAATTTTATGTTTAGGATTAGATGAATTAGCATTTCTACATTTATTTATTCATGCTTTATTTAAATCAATAATATTTACATGTGTTGGTAGATTTATTCATTATACAAATAATATTGAAAATTATTTTCAATAAAAAGAGTATTGTCTCACCGGCTATTATTTCGTAATTGAGTATGAAAGTGAAACGATCTAAACAAGCTTCGACATACTCTATTTATACTATCATAGAATGAATTTAAATGAAACTTTGTGTATATTACATTTTACACATATATCGTAATTCACAATCACAGTCATAATTATAACGTTTCTCTTTACTAGTTCAAAACTTGCAACATTATATATACTTGTTACAATCATAATTAAAATCCTTTTTCTTTTTTCTAATTCTCGGACAAACTTGCAATAATCTGTCGTGTCACCTTTGTACCTGAAAATAAACAAATTAAAATTTCAAATTCTTCTCAACATAGCGATATTTAACTTTTACGTACGAACGTAATGGCGATCTGCGAACGGTGAACCAGCGCATCGCGAAGCTCGACAATAGGAAAAAGAAAAAAAAAAAAAGAAAAGAAAAAATATCGCCACCTCGGAAGTTGGAACATTTCCCGGGGACTTCTGTTCGGCTAACGAGAATAGCAAAGCGTTCGATTGGCAGAGGAACGAACTGCTTGGTAATTCAGCTCGCAGAAGGGTCGAAGAACGACGCTCGTAATAGGGGCAATGCCTCACCGAGAGTCACCCCTGGAGATTTCCAGGCTCTTTTGCGCGGTCGAACAGGGGGAACAGGGTTGGTCGTGTGGCAACCGAAGCACCGTTCGATCCTGGCGTTCGCTAATTTTATGGTTCGACGGAGCGGGTTACGTTCGAAAAAAGATCGCGCAACCGAGATCCAGCTGCCACTCGTCTCAGAGTAGACGAGATCCTCCCTCCCCCTATTTGTCTTATCTGACGGAATTATCATCGCGTTTCTCCTCCTCCTCCTCCTCCTCCTCGACGTTCGAACGCGTCCGTTCTGAATCGTCGGGCAGGGATTAGCGTTCATTTTGAACGCGCTGTAATTGAAGTTTCCTCTCCGAACCGTGAAATTGACTTCACGCTAAACGGCGAAACGTTACTCGCGGCCCGCAGTCACCGTGGAAACGTCGTTTTGTCAAGCCTCGACGCGACACGCCCGGCTCTCATTACGATTCTTCAAATCCATAAGACCCTCGCGATCATTCGTACCACTGTGACGCAGTTTTTCTCTGACACTGTCAACCGAAATCGCCAACTCTCGACGACTCGGCATTGCAAATTTATTAAAAATAAAAATTCGAAAAATTGCTCGAATTTTTTCTTTTTTTTTTTTTTCTTTTGTTTGATCGCCAAGCATTGAAGTTGTATAATTTTTTGTAAAAAGAAGATCGCACGACAGTAACCGAGGTCTCTTAATTTTAAAACTGAAAACCAAGTTCGAAATGCGTCGTTCATTTTGCTCCAAGATATACTTGCATCACGTAGCAAGTGAGGTAAGTGAAGATGTTTCTCTTCTAGAAAGTGTTATAAATTGTCATACCGTGTAAAAATGTTGAAACATTTTCTTCACGACAGATGATACTATGAATTTGAACACAGACGCCTACTCTTTTGCAACAATTCCCGAAAACTTGATCTTTTTCTACCATTCTGTTGAACTTCAATGAAACATTATAGGCTCATCGTTAGATAATGGAAATTCAAGAAATCGCAGTATTTTCTTTGTTATATTCATATTCGCTCGAGCTTCGAAGTTCAACAGAATTGAAATTCCCAAATAATACAATAAATATCGAGTGAAGACTTCAGTCTAGAAATCCATAAAAAAATGTCTCCAGTGCTTTCACGTACTATGACAGTTTGTAGCTTTTTCGAGAACAGAAGTTCACTTTAAAAATTAAAATTTTAGAATAAAATTTTAAAAACGACGCTTTTTAAAAGTGGAGGCTCAAAGCGACAAAATGAGATCAAGTTTTGAACCATTATACGGCTTCCCTTTCCAAAAATTGCTATTAAAATCTTGACGTAAGTTTAATCTAAATAGTCAAATACGTAGAGCATCGTTATTAAATATATTTAAGTATTTCGAACAAACTAGAATATTTATACAAGTCACTGTGTTATTTACTTTCAGTTTGTATTCTAACTGAATTCTTCCCTGTGTAATGAATAAATAGATAAATATTTATATAATATAAATAAATATTAATACATTTGGATTTTTTATATAATAAATATTAAATAAATATTAATAAATGTTATACATTATATAAATAAATATTATATTTATAATATAAATAAATATTTCTTCATGGTCGGAGAAAGGATAGGGATCGTTAATAAATTTCGTCCCGGAGGAAGACGCCGCGACTTTTTTACGAATAATGCACTCGTGTTTCGGAAACTTCGAAAGAAGTTTGGATCTTGGGACAAGCTGGCAAAGTGGAGACACGTTGGCAGCGCAATAACTCGGCCAAGTTTTCCAAGCGAGCTTCTCCGGCCGCGCGATAAGAACGCTTTGAGAAAAGACTGGGTAACGTAAACGACTTGTTACCTTTCTTTAAATCGAACGGAACCTCGAGGATTCTGTTTACTGGTACACACGAGTTATTTTCCTCCAGCTTCGTTCGCCTCTCTATAATTCTAAACGTTATAATTCAAACTCACTTTCTTCGTGATCAAGTTATCCGACACGGATTTGAAACACATTAACTTACATTAATATACAAGATTAATTTAACGTATCAAAAATAGTGCACCAAAAATTTCTTCATTTTTGTTATCCAGTATTTTTCTCTTTTTATTCGCGGAGAAACATTTTCGGCCGTCAAATGTCGATTTCATCGTTCCATTTACACAAACGCAATGTTTTCGAATCGAAGCATCGAAAAAAATGAAAAACACACAGTTTACTTGATTTTATCGAATAAACACAATTTATTTAACTTCGTTGGATTTTGAGTTCATAAAATTACTCGATAACTCTCCTTTGTTTGTCCAGTCGTCCGGCATGCAATTTAAATAGATAACGAATTGAAGAGGGCTTATAGAAAACAACGCAATTGGCAAAAATCGAATTTTTCAGAAGGAAGGAGAATCATTTGTCAATGATGTCATATTTTCATGCTGTTGAGTAACTAAATACTTACGAAAGCAGAAATTCCGCTTAAATCGCAAAAATGACAGTATCTGATGGAAACACAAAATAATATATATACATATGTATATATTATTGTATATTATTTAAAAATAAAATATATATAATATATTATATATTATTTAAAAATAAAATATATACAATATATTATGTATTATTTAAAAATAAAATATATACATATTATTTTGTATTTCTGTCATTTACGATTTAAGGGGAATTTCTGCTTTCGTAAGTATTTAGTTACTCAAGAGTATAAAAATATGACATCATTGACAAATGATTCTCCTTCCTTCTGAAAAATTTGATTTTTGGCAATTGCGTTATTTTATATATTCTACAATTTACCATTTATTCAAATTTCAGACTCAGGAAACTGATTTGCCATTCACGCGAGAAAACTCTCACTCTTCAACCACGTTTTGACACGTTCCTTTCGAAACGATCGATGCCGCGTTCCACAGCACGTTTCGATGACGATTTTTCGCCGTGAAAAAATGAAGGCAACGCAGCGTGGCGCGAGGTTTGTCAACCTCGTTTAAAACGTGAGCGTGATGGCGAAATATCGTTAAGCTCGCTAAGCTCGCCAGTCGTATTTCTTACTGTCGCAAAGCAGAAGCAAAACAAATGAACATCGTTGCGCCGTTATTAGCAACACCTGAACCTG
Source organism: Tetragonisca angustula (assembly GCA_036937485.2). Classification (NCBI taxonomy): domain Eukaryota; kingdom Metazoa; phylum Arthropoda; class Insecta; order Hymenoptera; family Apidae; genus Tetragonisca; species Tetragonisca angustula. The sequence goes on from JAWNGG020000290.1 coordinate 218,602, forward strand.
ACTGCGAGAACCAATTTGTAAATCTAATGCAAATTAAAACTCGCGTTCAACGTTCGTGCATAACGGAAAACGACGTAATTAACCATCGGGAGCAACCGGCTTGACAAAATACGTCAAAGCGAGAAAAAAGAAAGAAAAAGCGTCGCGATCGTCAAGCGTTCAGAGAAATCGTGACGATACTTTGAGAATTTATAATACAAGGGGCATTAAACGCGACGATTGTCAAGCGGTTCTTTAGCGAGCAGAGAAACGTCGTCGAATTCGTAGATTGGATAGAGCCGGAGAATGAAATCACCAGTTCAAAGGGGTTCCGCAAGTTATTAATCGCGAAATCGGATTATGCGTCGAGTCGAGGAAAGAGAACTCACCTTTCGTAGTTTGTTTAATAATTAAAGAACGATCTTCAAAAGGATACGCGACGCTGAGTCGGAGGGGAATTATACTTTTTACGATCGATTGTTCTTTGCGTCTCTTACGTAGGAAACGACTCTTTGAAGACATTATCGATGTTGTTTAATCCGTTCCCCGTTTTTCCAATTTAATTTGTCGGTGTCAAATTGACACAATGAAGAAGAGTAGAAAGTCGTTGTCGAGAATGAAGGAATAAGTAGTTGAATTTCCTTTACCGACGATAAATAGACGCTAAATTTCTGTATTCAGATTCACGGAAATTCTAGTTTTACGTGCGCACGTATAAGTCAATTTCATATCGCGATGGCGTTTCTTCTAGTATAAAAAATCGTACAACTTTTGTATTAAACAAGTTTTTATTAGATGCATAATTTAAAAGTTATTTCAGGTGTGGAAGTTACCTGATTATTACGATGGTATTTAATTTCTAGATGCTTAAAATTTTGCGTTCGAGCATTAAAAAAAAGTATATATATATATATATATATATATATATATCTTTCCATCATGGAAAAAAATATTTCGCAAATCATCAGTGTTCTTTTAATATAAAATTTATGTACAATATTTCTATCCACGCATATGACATAAAAATATATCTGTAATATAAAGCAACGTATATAATACAAAAAGAAGGAAAGAAAAAATAATCGACATATTATGCATACATCTACAACAATACATCTCTTCGAAAATACGTATAAGCATTTATAGGTCAGTTGTTATGTAATCCTAACAGCTCCAGAACAGTGTGATCATAAATACTAGAGAAAACATTATCGCGATATGAAACCTAATTTATATAAAATATCCAAAGTATATTATAATATATATAATAATATTATAGCAATATATAATAATATATTATGTTACAATATATAGTTACAAATATAATAGAATAAATTATATAGTTACAATATATAGTAAGTAACCTAACTTACATAAAATATCCAAAATATAATTTAATATATATAATAATATATAATAATATAGTATATTATAATAATATATTATGTTACAATATATAGTAGATGGAATAAATTTCTTCAGGTTTCTGTGTTTGAAAAAATTTTTTATCCTACTTGTACCATGTAACATGTGTTGCATGTCAAAAATACCTAATATATAAAACAAAATACCCGTAATAATAATAGAAATAAAATAATAATAAAAATACCCAATGATACTAATGACACATATATAAAAAAGTACCCAATGGTACTGATGACACAACTATAAAAAATACCCACGTAACAAAAGTACCCAATGACATTTTACAAAAAAAGAAAGATGTGTCAATTGCATCGATCCCAAGAAAAAAAGAACACACACACACACACACACGTGTCTATCTTTTTTTTTTTAAATAAAACCACCTCCGGTGGAGCGTAAAATTGTCGAATTCCTCGGTTCGATCAACCGAACAGTCACTCCGTGCTCCCAACCTCTTCTCGATTCCAGGCTCCATCCGTCCGTTATCTCCTTTCTCTCAGTTTTATGAAATCGGCGTGACTGGAAACGGGCCGGAACGACTCGCGATAGAAAAAAAATCAGTCACGCAGGCTGAATCACTTTTACTGCCCGAGAGGTTTACAGCCCCAGTCAGGGCCTGCGAATCAGGCTCTCTCTCTCAGGGATTTATCTCTCTCGCGGCGAGATTCGCAAGCCTCTCACGCGTCGACTCGCCGATTCTCTTCCGATCTGTCACCCGGGAAGGGGTGCACGAGCTCGAAATAAGTAAAATTGCGTTTGTAATTAAATGAGATTGACGAACGACGATTCGAACGCGTGGGATTCGATGGACAGGGAATTCCTGGTGTCAATAATCGAAAAAGAAAGAGAGAGAGAGAGAGAGAGAGAGACGAGCCAGTTTTCTCGTCGCGACTTTCAACGTCGACGTCGAACTGATTTCAGTCGGTCGTCGTAGCTGTTTACGCTTCTGGGCTTCCGCGGACGAAGAGAAGCCGAGCAAACCTGAGAAGAATCGTCGTCGGCGAGAAAATTGAAAAGGTGGAAGATTCGGACGAAACTGCAGAGGGAGAGAGAGAGAGAGAGAGAGAGAGAACGGGGGTTAAGAGCAAGAGGTTCTCATCAGATTAGATCGCGAATCGAATTGAAGCGGGAGAGAATATCTACGTTTTCTACAAGTCAATGATTTGCAGATCATATTCATTGAAAATTAACTCTCTTGGAGATCACATTCATTTTTTTGCAGGATCAAGTTCCTCCTTTCGCACAGATCAAACAGATTTTTCTACAAATTTGTTTTCTTAAGCCATTGCAGTGAAAATAAGATTAAAGTTATTCGAGATAATAATAATTTTATTGCGCGTGTGTAATGACACTAGAACGAAAAATAGCATAAGACAATTAACGTAAAATATTAATATTATAATATTAATTTATTTTATTATATATATTTAATTATATATTAATATTTTTATAAAACATAAATATTATTTAACACTAAGAAAATCTATATACACGTATATGCGTGATTATGTATGTACAATAATTATCTACAGATGTGCTAGCCGCAACAGAATGACTGACATCCACTAAATGTTCATGGTTTTGTAGTATCAGCCAAAATACAACATTTCTTGCATAAAATTCAACTTTTGAGAAAACTCTTTCAATGGGGTTCAAGAGTATGACGATAGAAATAATAAAGTGTGTCTTGTCTGACCAACGAGATCGCTCAAACAAATGCGAATAAAATCGTAAGAAACGGAGACGAACGATATTTCGAATCACTCTCAAGGTGAAAAGGCGAATTTGTTCCGTGAAAGGCTTAATTTACAATGAGAAAACATGATCTACGAGAGAATCATTCATTTACAGTGCAAAATGGTGATACATGATCGGCAAAAGGGTTGCAAGAACCTGTAAAAACTAACAACGAGAAGCTGTTTGATTTTTAGACTAAAAATCCCAAATTCAAACCGATCGAAAAATTCAAATTAATTGATTCAATAATTGATCTCATCCGTCAGATTTCGTTCTCCCCTAGAAAAAAGAATTAATAGCTGAAAACAACACCAGGGACGACCGAAGTTTCGTGGAAAAACGGAGGGAGGCGATGTCCGAAAGTTTGGGAACCTCTATCGGCGCGGAGTGGAGGGTGGAACAAGGATGGATTTGGTCCACTCGGTCGGATCGATGAGAGTACCCGGAAGGTTGTCCTCTTGTTCGTCTAGGGTATTGTAAGTCGAGGACGAAGACTCCGATGGTAGACCTTTTTCTCGGTAGAAGGGCCACGAACAACAGTACCGATCGGATGCAAGCAACTCTAACGAATATAACCCGCCGCCTTTCTCCTCGCCCGATCTTTTGTCGCCGCTTCCCTTTTGTCCTTGGTGGCCAGCTTAATGCGGCCAATCACGGCCCGATGTTAATTAAATCCGTTTGTATTCCTGCCTATTGTTTCGTTCGTCGAGTGGAACGCTCGACGTGTTCTTTCTCTCCACTTGCCTCGCTCCGTGTCCGAGCGCTTGGCCAGAAAACGATCAGGAGTATTTCGTCTCGCGATCATCGACCTACCCGAGACGTTCCTCTTGCTCCTCCACGCTCGCGTATCTTCTGTTCTTCGACAATTCTTGGATTTTCGTCTTTCAGCTCTGACATTCGACGGTCGATGAAATGGCGAGGAAATTTCTTGCTGCAAGTTTCTTTTTTCTTTGAGAAAAATGTACGACTCGCATATTGTTGATTTTATTCGTTTTCTCGACCAAACATGTGGATTGAAGACTATTTAAAAATGTTGGAACACAGTTGCAATTCATGTAGATATAGATAGTTGTAACTGTCGACTATCAAAGCAGAAAATTAAAGTAAAAACGTACGATCTCTCATTTCATATGTTTCACGAGAAATTAAGTTAAATCTTCAAACATGCGACACGAGAGCGTCCGACGAAAATTATAAATTAATCGTGGTATTTCGACCACTTTGGTAGTTACAGTGAAACTTTCGCTGCCGCTAAGTAGCGAAAGGATTAAAAGTTTCGCGAGGTGCTCGATCCACCGTCTCTAAAAACCACTTTTTTCCCCTCGTTCGGCATTTTCAATTTATCCTCGACAGATCCTCGCGCCCCGAGCAGTCCCCGAGATCTCTTCCCCACCGGCGTTCTTCTCCGCATTTCGACGAATGCTCGTCGTCGAATTCCTGTCGCGGCGACGAAGGCCATTACCTTCTTCGCGGCAGGCAAGAAACTCGAAGGCGCAGCAAGACGAGTTTATCGGCGATGCTATCGAGAATACATCGAATTCCCATTTTTCGTCTCCTCTTTCATCCTCGCGCGAGCGGATAGCGGACGATGTCGCGGGAGGATGGTTCGAGACGTTAACACAGAAGAGGCAGCGTTTTATATACGTACATATGTACAGGATGGTCCATTTGAGCGAGGCCGTTCGAACGTCTTTTCGAATCATGTTATAGTGGAAAAAAAAAAGCATTTTTTGCCTAACATGAGTGGCATCAAAAGGCCAATAACTGGTATCCTTTTTCCAAGATTATTTCCAAGAATATTCTTTTTCCAAGATTATTTTTTCCAAGTTTTCAAGGTCACTTCAAGGTCATTTCATAGTTATTCCATGTAACTATATTATATATATATATATTTTTTTTTTTTATTGCATCGTGTAGCTAGTAAAAAAATACGTTCAGATGTGTAAAGAACATAATCTTGAAAATTCGAGGTTTACGTATAAATTTCTTTCTATCAGAGAGCTTAGCCAGCTCGAATATATATATATATATAAAATAATTAAAAATATAAAATATATATAAATATAATAATTAAAAATATAAAAATATATATATATAAAATAATTAAAAATATAAAATATATATATATAAAATAATTATTCAAACATTTCTTTAGTCGAATACACATATTTTATTACCGGATAATAATTATTCGTTGCTCGTGATGACTTATTCTCTCTGTTTAATCGAATATTTCACACGAATGACGATTGCACATTTTCTCGAACAACAACGCAAATAATTATTATTTTCGTTAAAAGCACAGTATCTCACGTTCGGTCGCGTACAATATTTTATCGAGTATAATAATAGTTATTTGTCATTCGTAATGGCTTGTTTGTTTCATTTACTTTGCTCTATTCGAAAGCAAAATTTTTCAAACAATAATTATTATCTACGCTTTAAATTTTACACATGCTTTCACATATCTAGATACATTCGCGTACAGTTTGAAGAAATATTAACTGCAGAGGACGACATTTTAAAATTTTAAACATCTTCGTCCCTTGTATGACACAACTGCGACTCGACGAATAAATCTTTTTATCCAAGTACATTATGAGAGCAAGCACTTGTTCAAATGAATCCCCAATATGCCGACAAATTCTTACTCGAACCAACACTTGCTACTCGTTCAATACGAACGGATGAAAAACTTTGTCCCTTATTTTTGTTCGAATGAAATTTTTCCTGACCTCGGAGGTTCCTTGAATATCATCCGTTCCACCCTCGACTCTTGTATCAATTTCTATCCCACGGGTTTTATATCCTCACGGAATAGAAGCGTATAATCAAAGCTATCTCGCGGCTCTCGTTTCACCGAGGGCTTTTAGCGAGACCTTTCATCGATGGTTATTATGATTCGAGCCATTATGAGTCGATCGACGGATAAGACGGGAAGAAACTCGGCGAGAATTGGGGACGTACGAGTGGAATTCCCGCTGTGTTCGAAGCCCGCGGACGTGAGAGGCGTTTAGGTTCAAATTCTGCTGTGGCGACGAGGTCTGGACGATCCTCCCTTCGGCTTTACGAATTCCACGGGGGTGTCTCTCGCGCGTCCCCATTTGTTTACTCGGCCCGAACGACCCACGGAGATGGAAGTCTTGGCAATGAAAGCTTGCCCTCGACGCGCATTTCGATCAGGCCGGTCCAAAGTAGCTGCGTGCCCACGGAGAACCTTTCTCTCTCTCTCTCTCGATGTAGAAAGAAGTAAGAGTCGACTGCTACTTGTTAATCAGACGAAGAATTCGAAAGACGAAGAAACGCCAAGCCCCATTACACGGGCATGGGATCGAGATACGCGCGATACATGCAGACAGATCAGACTGCGGGATCTTTGCTCGTCACAGGTGGGACGAGATCACTTTTCAAAGCCTCGTCGTTTACCGAGGACGATGTCGGAACAGTTCAGACGTTGCTCGCACACCGGCTTCGTCCAAAGGCTCCGCTTAGCCAGCGTTCGACTCTCGAAGCAGCACCCCCACGAAGTCGATGGTAATCGACTGGGATCGGAGGAAATCCCGGGGCTAGTTCCGGTCCCCGTGGTACCGTGGTGCGGACCAATCAACGCGAGCGCGACCCCCAGGCCGCTTACACGTGGACAGATCAGACTGCAGGAGCTTGGCTCGTCACAGGTGAGACGAAGCCACTTTCCAAAGCCGTGTCGTCTATCCAGAACGATGGAGGAGCAGAGTACACGCTGCTCGCGCACCGGTTTCGTTCGAAGACTTCGCCTTGGCCAGCACTCGACTCCAACGAGTCCAACGTCCAACCGACCGGAATCGGGGAGAACTATACTCCCGGAGCTAATTCCGGTCCCCGTGGTACCGTTCAATGTCATCGCGTGAGACTTTCGTCGACGAAATCGCTTCCAGTCGAGACCCTTTGCAATCTTCGTCACTGGTAAAACACCTGATACCCGTGATTTTCTTTGAGAAAAAAAAAAAGGAAAAAAGGAAAAGAGGGACGTAGAAAGAACGTCTACGATCGTTTCTTCAAACAGCAGCGTAATAAATCTCGCTCGGCAAGTTTGCACTGTGAACACGACTCTAGATCGAAAAAGCTCTGGATATTCTTAGACTCTCTCTCTCTCTCTCTTTCTCTCGTCTAGTCAGCTGAATCGGCCCGCCAGGGGAGGGAGGGAACGTTAGTGCGTTAGAAGGACCATCGTCGGAATTGCCGAGGGAAAAAAGTGGCGATAGTGGATATTGGATTCGAAATGTCGAGCGGGCAATATCCTCGAGGCCTGGCTTTTGCACCGGCACCGGTGAAAAACCTCGTTGAACGCGGCCACGCTGGAATAAAGCCATGAAAAACCGTAGGGTTTGCATGCCGAATCGGCCGCGCGGCCGCTCGATATTCCGATATCCTGATATCGGTCGACGCCACGCCAGGAGTGTTTCTTCAACAGCCGACGCGGCGTCTTTCCCGTCAGGATGCACACGTTCGCCTCTCTATGGAATTTGTTATCCCTTCGTCGTCTTTTCATCCGTTCGCGGTTGTCCGTGACTTCTTTCGCCAATCAACGATCTCACGCCGTTTCTTGCCGATACACCTCCTTTCGCCACGGTATTAGGTTTAAACGTGTCACCACGGTTGTTCGATAGTTTTCAACTACTTGCTTTTCTCTCTTTTCTTTCTTTTTTGCCAGAGATTATTGCGATTTCGAACACATCGATATTCGAACGACGCTAAATATTTAAACGTGGAACGTGAAAAATCGTGAATTCGTTCTAAAGCCTCTATTTTCAATGAAACGCAAACGTTCTTGCAGTTTATAGCGAAGACACTTTCTTTCTCGAAAATGCTATAGGTTTCTTCGTAGCATCTAAGTATGTTGAAATATTTCTTTCGTGACTCGATTTACAATATAAATTTGAAGATCGAGTCTTCTCCTTTGTAACGATCTTGTAACTTGATGTACGATTTCTTTTTCGCCGTTTTATCGAACTTTGAATGTTAGAATCTTAGATGACGAAAATTCCACACACACACACAAAAGAAATTTTCGACGTTGTATTCATTTTCACTTGACATTCAATTTTTAACTTGCGTGTGTATTTTCGCATCAACGCTATACGGGCTGTTTCTTGCATGAGATGTTATTTAATTTCAACATTTGAAATATATATGAATATCGTTCGAGTCAAGATATTAAACGATACATTTAAAATATTAAAATATTGTTCGATATTTTAATACTTAAATGATACGTTTAAATAATATTTTAACATCATTCAATATCTTAAAATGTATTATATATTTAAATACACCTGAACGTACATGTGTATAGGATGGGATCCTATTGCTGTACAGAAAACTTTTGTTGTGCAGAAAACTCCCGAGGACAGAATTAGCGCTAATAGTAATAGCAATAGTGTAATATAATATAAATAGTATAAATAAATAATAGCATAATAGTAATATAAATAATATAATATACAACAGAATGTAATAGCAGTTGCAGCGATACATACATACAGTAGAAATACGTAGCAAGTAGTACTTGATAAAATTACGCAGACATGCGGCAGAAATACACGATATGAAATTGTATTAAAAATCGCAATCGAATTGAGATCCTGTTCCAGTTTTACTAAACGTGAGATGAAGACCTCCACACAATCTGCTCGATTTTGAAAGGATTCCTTCTTCATTTTCTCTCTCGATACTTCTTCCCGCGCGAAAGAGCAACGACACCGCCACTGGATATCGAGCAGATACCCTTGACCGGCGCCTCTATCCACTCGGGGCGGGAAACCTCGCTAATGGGCCGCGATTTAAGCACCTCGATATCACGGCCAAAGAGGATTTGCCACGCTGTTGGGTTTAACACGTCCGAAAGGAACAATTTCCATTTATTCGCCGTCCAAACGTGCCTCGGTTGCCCCGAAACCTCCAGAGTTCCCTCCCATCGCCCGATATCCGTCCCGTGGGGGCCGAGGAACCCGTTCGGAATGCCGAAGGTGGAGAAACAGTGGCTAAAAGGATTAACTTCTCGTTTATGCGACAAGTTTTCCACCGCAGCGCGACGCAACCTTCTTCTTTCTTCTCCATCCCCTCTCCCTATTTCTCTTCCACGGTTCCTCGCCACTCTTTCTCCGCTCTGCCTCCACTTTCAAAGTCTACCTGGCTACACACTTTTCTACTCTCGTCGTCGAGTCTCAGCCCTGCTCACCTCTCGTCTCGCCAAGATTTCCACCAAGTTTCTCGCAGCCGAATCCGGGTCAGATTTCTCCGATGAAATATACCGGGAGACCGATCGCGCTCTCGCAGAACCCGAAGACACGGAGTTGGGACGCTCCTTGCAAATTCAACAAGCTCGATAATCCGGCCTCATCCGAGGATTTCGCGGTTGCGAGCTTTCTCACCCCCCCGCCCTCTGCCTCCACTCAGTCTCGAGGTTAATATTGAATTCGATGTAATATGCAGCCGGTCGAAGCGAACGAACCGTGGCGTTGTCTGTTATCGTTCGGCTAACCTAAACCTGCGAACGATTTCGATTGCGTGGCGAGATGCTCGCGGTGGAAAGCGAGTTGGAATATCGAAATTAGGGAAATGATTTCGTTTCTCTTCTAACCGATGGAAATTCGCACGAATTAACTCTTAAAATATATGGATCATCACAGATCGCTGCGACTCGTGTCTCAGGTTTTACCAAAATTTTATTTTTAATCGTATTTTTAGCGAGCGGCGGATTTTACTTTTCGCGAACTGAAATGCTCTTCGTTTCGTTCTCGCGGAGAGAAATAAAGAGAAATTTACTTTGCCAAACATTATTGCACCAACTACGCCAAACTGCGTGGTAATTTGCATAGTTTCGCGTGTTACGCGTATTTCTGCACGTTCGAATTTCCCGGAAGTGCACAGGGTGTGCGCAGTCTAGAAATTAGTGAATGAAATTGAAAATTCTAAGGCGAGAGTTTTGGACGAAAGTCTGGATAAAATTTAAACGAATCTCCAAACTGCTGTACGGTTCGATGTTCAACGATACCAGTCGAGAACTGAAACTGGCTCAAAGTCCTTTCTTGGGACTTGAAATAATAATTTCAAGCTCGTTCAATTGATATTTCATGGCAAGAAATAGATAAATGCTTAAATAGAGTTTCGACGAAAATTTAAATTTTCGTTTTTAGAAAAGAAAATTCTGTTCAAACTTGTACATTTTTTTGTATGAAAAAAAAAAGTCTATTTCTTTTTAATCGAAAGAAGCGTTGCATTAAATTCCATGGAAACCAGTCGTTCTAGAACATTTAATCAAAAATCCACCGTCACGTTCATCTAACAGCGTTTCAGTGTCGGTGTTTGCCACACAAATGTCGAGAGGACATTTTTTTAATATCGACGATTGAATTCCACGATGCGAGTCCTATTCCGTCTGAAACTTTTATTTTTAACAAGATAAACGTTTATTTGTCTGTCCTCGTCGATTCGACTAGGAACGTTCCTCGAAAATGTTTCCACGATCCACGTTTCCAGTAGAACCTGTTAAAAAAAGAAAAAAAGATTCTTCAACTTTCGATCGCTGATTTAAATTAGAAACCCCGTTCGTTCGACTGATACTTCGTGGTAAAAATGAATTCGGTCGTTCGTTCGTTCGTTCGTCGACGGCGATGATAAAACGTTTCAAACGCTCGTTTCAAGGGAACGTCGATCACATAATAACGGTAATTATTTCGGCAAAAGCTCGCGAAGCTGACAGACGAGTTCTCCAACTTTACGAAGACGAGGAGATCGCGGCAGCGATCCGTGGATCAGGTATCTTGGAATTAACGGCGTAATTTCCAAGTACACGATGCGCGCTTGCACGAGCGCGTGATGCTCGAGGACGGGGGAGGGGGGAGGGGGGAGGGGGGGCGAGCGATTTAACGTCGACGCGGCGTGATGCGTCGATTAGTATGCGGCCCGATGCTCCGTTCAAAATGTATCATGGAGGCCAGGCGATTAATTATTAATACGTCAATTCGAGAACAGTATCAACGCCGACCCGCAGAAACGTCAACGGTGTCTGTTTCAACGCTGAGGCCACGAACGCTGAATTTCCAACCAATTACACGGTTCGCTGCTGGCTTCGTTGCTTTCGTACCGTGTATTATTAATTAATCGTCGAACAGCGGCTGACGTTTCCTTGCCTCGTCTTCGATGAAACGTCGAGTCATTTTCACCTTCGTCTCTCTGTCCTAGTTTCTTTCTTTCTTTCTTTCTTCCTCTTTTTTTTTCTTTTTTTTTTTTTTTTTTGGAGTGGGGATTTCGCGAAACAACAACTCGACCGTGCTCGAACAGACACACAGCAACTGGAAACCGAGATCGCTTTGGAAGGAGAAATAACGCGCTAATGGAAACCTTCTGACCTACTTTTGGGACGTTCATCGCCAGCTCATAAATTCCGCACGATGATGAACGTGTTAACCTCGTCGTTTTAAACACGAGCGCGAGCATGTGCACGCCGAGTGGCTGCCTAAAATGAAACACCGTTTGTTGGTTACCAAGCTGCGAAAATGTTGTCGAAGAGCGCTGTCAGTTGCGCCGCTTCCAGAAACGTCGATCCGCCATCGAAGTTACGTAGATGGTGGATGAAATAGTCGAGAAGCAAGTTGTTCAGACGTCTTCGAATTTACTCTACTCGACAGAGTGATCGTTCGCAAGAATTGACCGTTTTTATTGTCCCGTTGTTTCAGAGTGAGAATCGAGGATCGATCGCGTCGTGCTGACGAGCTTGCGGCAGACGAGGAGCAGCAACGCAAGGAGAAGAAGAAGGAGGAGGAGGAGAAGGAGGAGAGAGAGGAGGAGGCGGAGGAGGAGGAGGAGGAGGAGGAGGATCCATCGAGGAAGGCGAGGAGAGATGCTTTCGGCGAGTGGAGAGAGGACCGTCGGCGAACGGTGGTGAAGGCAAAGTGGCAAAAGTGCTTGAAACGAGATCGAGCAGGAACATGAGATAGAAATAAAGAGGGACGATTCTCGGGGGAACGAAACACCATGTGCTCGAGCGTGCGAGCCTGGTGGAGGAGAGGGGCACTTCTCGGCACGATGATGCTGTTGTCGTGGACGTCCTCGGCGGTGGAGGGCTGCCCGAGCATGTGCACGTGCAAATGGAAGAGCGGGAAAGAGTGGGTGGAGTGCGCGAACCGGGACTTGAAGGGGCTGCCGCAGGGTGCCAGGGAGGAGACCCAGGTGTTGGATCTTTCCAGCAATCATCTGGTCAGCCTGCCGCCGGAGTGTTTCCACGCGCTCGGCCTGATCAATCTGCAACGGCTGTACCTGAGCAGATCGCACATCAGCCTGATCGCGGCCAGAGCGTTCGTCGGCCTGGTGGGCCTGGTGGAGCTGGATCTCTCGGAGAATCTGATCGAGGACGTGCCCAGCGAGACCTTCCCCTCCTACTCGAACCTGATGAAGCTGCTGCTGAACGGAAACCCGATACGCGTGATACGTCGCGGCGCGTTCCAGCATCTGGCCCACCTCACCAACCTGGAACTGAGCCAGTGCCAGCTGGACAGTATCGAGCAGGGGTCGTTCGACGGCCTCCACCTGCTCGAGTGGCTGCGACTCGACGGCAATCGCTTGACACGCGTGCCAGATCACACGCTGCCACTCGGCGGCAGCCTCCGGGGCCTCACGCTGCACAACAACCCGTGGCTGTGCGACTGTCGTCTACAGGCGACTCAGGCCTGGCTCAAGGAGTCAGCGCCGGCCGCCCCGCAGGAGTCCGAGCCCGTCTGCGACGCTCCGCCGAAACTGCGCGGCAAACAGATCAAGGCCGTCATCGAGCTCGCTTGCCTGCCGCAGATCCAACTGCCGGACAGGATCGAGGCTTACGACGGCGACAACGTCACGCTCAAGTGCGACGTCTACGCCGTGCCGGCTGCCAAGCTCACCTGGTGGTTCAACGGCGAACTCTGCGAACTACAGAACGAGAACGACACGCTCCTGTCGTCCGCGTTGTCCGCCACCGCCGTCCTCGTCCATCGGCCTTGGTGAGTTGCCATTTGTTTGTTTCTCGTGTTTCTCGTGAACGCGCCGACGAGTAACCGGGTCCCTTGCTCGCCGATCGATCCACCGAATCGATCACGTTGTCGATATCATCGTCTCGAGCTGCCACGGAGAACAATCCTCGACGTTCTTTCTTCTTCTTCTTCTTCTTTTCGTTCGCGACCAATATAAAGTTTCGAGACGTTTCTTGCCGCGTTCGAAAGTTCTCGATATTCCTTGGGTAACCCGGACGATCGTACCGTCGCGCAGCGGGGATTTTCATCGGCTTCGGGGAACTTGGCGAGTTTCGACGACGAGCTCGGCCTCCAAAACACGATACGGTCGTTAATCACGAGAGTATTTTAATTAACAGAGACGATCGCGTTTGCTCGATGAATTTTTAACGACCGTCCGTTCTCTCGGGTCACGGCGAGTGTCACTGTCCAATAACGCGCCTTAATGAAACTCCTTCGTGTCTCGTTAATAATCAACGTAAAAATGAGAAATAGATCCTCGAGGAACGAGGAGAGAGAATGCTCGGCCTTTTCGTCGCTTCTCAAGAGCGTTCGTTTGCCGACGGGTACGCGATTTCTGATTTCAAAATTACACGAACTGCCTTCGATCGCGGCGAAATGTTAAACTTCCATTTTCGCGATTACGCTCTGATTCTCCATCGCTGTTCCTTCGCGGGAGGTTCGTGCGGCTTTTTCCAAGTGAAACTCTTTCGTATCAACAGTGAACTCTCAATTGAATTGTTGTCAGAATTGTTGGAATTGTTTGAAATTTGTCGCAAAGTCGTGTCTTGATAAGATGCTGTAAAACTTGTCATCGAAATAACGTCAAAGTAAATGCTACTTGTTAGTATTTAGTATTATTGCATACAATATCATGTGATTTACATGAGATTCCAAGTATTACATAGTTTACATAATGGATTATTGTTGTTCGATATTATTAGCACATAAATACTAAAGTAATACTAAAAATATTTGAAACGAAACGTTTCAAGTTAATTTTTGACGTCGTTGAAAGATTGTTTGTTAAAGTTTATCGGTTTGTAGTTTCTTGACAATTATATAGTATCTTTGTACCGTCGTAAAAACTGTATTCTAGAAATTGTCTTCACGTCACGAATCTTTTTACGCACTTGCGCTCTCACTTTTCCCCCCTTTTTGAAAATAAAACAACGAAATACTCGTTTCGACTTTCCATTTTCAACACTTGGTCGACCAATTTACGCGCAATTGTTTTCGAAAAAAGTAAGCTCGCGATGTGAAAACTCAGAGTTTACAAATTACTCGAAAAGAAAAATTCGTCGACCAACCCTAACAGTGTAACAAAATCTCGACAGAGTTTCCGCGATTCTGTTGCAGGTACGTGTTCAGGCAGCGCGGCGGCATCAACATGACGAGCACGCTGCTGCTCCACTCCGTGGACAGTACGAACGAGGGGACGTACACGTGCTTGGCGGAGAATGGCGCCGGTTCCGCCGAGGCGAATCTGTCGCTGCGAGTACAGTTCCAGGAGAAGATAACGGTGGAACCGCCGAACGACCACTCGAGGTCCGGATACGTGGTGGCGGTGGCTGCGGGCGCTCTAGTGGGCACCCTGTTTGCCCTCGGCTCGCTAATCGGCAGCATAGTGTTCTGTGTGCGGAAGCGTCGCCGCGACCGCAAGAGAAACTCGAAGGCGCTGGTGTCGCAGAACAAGTCGGTCATGCCCATCACCAAGGACACCACCACCAGCCTGCCGTGCAGAAAGGGCAACGGCAGCCTGATCGGTCTCGAGCACCAGCAGATCGTCTCGTACACCGAGCGAGAGATGAATCGGGCAGCGACGCTCGAGCGCAGGGAGCACCGTAGCCTCGAGGAGCCGTACTGCAGCCCCGTGTCCAAGTATCTCACCGAACCGGACCTGATCAACGAGGTGCCGGAAACGACGGACGTCGGTTATGGCCAGCTGTATCGGCACCAGCCCGGCGAGAGACAGATACTGGAATACGACTCCGGATACCCGTTGCAGCCGGACCTACGCCCGGCGAACATACCGCAGCTCAGCTATCTCGATCAGGACGGCTACCCGTTGAACTTTGGCCTGCCGAAGATACCGTTCAGCGCGGCGAGCACGCTGCCTCGTCTCAGGCAGAGGATGCCGGTGGAAGGCTCGGCAGTCGCGCCACCGGCCAGATACTCCAGAGAGGCCGAGTTCCTCGCCAGATCGCCGGGATACGACCCGGTGCTACCCAGAACCGACACCAGGTACACTGCCGAGGGATACCCCTATCCGGCTCAACAGCCGATTCAGCCGATTCAACCGATTCAACCGATTCAACCGATTCAACAACCGGTCGAGCAACAACAACCATCGATGCAGCAGCAGCAGCAACAGCAGCAGCAGATGCCCGTTTCTCCCGTGTCACCGGTCGCCGTGTTCCCCGATGTGCCGTTCATTCCGTCGCCACCTGCAGCCTACAGAGGCGAGACCACGCCGCTCTCGCCCAGATCGCTGTTGAGCAAAACCGCTCGGGAAGCTGCCGCGGCAGCCGCCGCCAGGGCGGAGGATCTTCAACCGCCTCACCATCCCGAGAGCCCCGACGAGGGATACGTCGGCGACGCGATGGACGTCTAAAGGAAGACGATCGACACGGAATTCCAGAGATCGCTCGGTGATTGCTCGAACGAATCGGCGGAGGGCGGTTCGAATCGTGTTTGACGCGAGCGATGACATCGAATCTAATTATCTCGTTTTCATAGAGAGAGGGATAGAGAGAGAGAGAGAGAGAGGGAGGAGATCCGACACGCGTATAAAACGAGGAGAACATTCGTCGAGTATATTCGGACAAATTAATCCTAGGAAAACAAGGCTCGAACACGATCGACGGAACAAGAAACCGTCTCCGTCGTCGTCGTCGTCGTCGTCGTCCGAGAGAATAGATATCAGACGTCGCGCGGCCAAAGTGCCGGTTGAGCAGGAACAAAGGGAGCAACGGGGACGTTGAATGGATTAATCAGGTGCGAGGCTGTTCCCGTATGTCCCGAATCTACTATACGGATAATAATTTCTTGTCAGAGACAGTGCACTTTCTGTTCGAGGAACATAGCCACCGGCGTTGCTAATCAAATATCCTGGAAAAACGAACGTGGCGATCTTCGTCGACGATCCCCGACGACTTTGGCGTTGAACTTGCCGAGAAGTCGGAGAAATCTCCAGTTCTTTCTCTCCCCGGGAGGGAGAATTCACCGAAATTCCACCGTTGGTAATTGCCGGCAATCGACTCGAGCAGAGTTGGCGATTTTCGAGCGTTGGCGGAACGATCGGTACGAATCGAGGCACCGATCCTACAGAATTTTCGAACGCTCGGAGAGAGAATCCTGGCGATGGAATTCCCACGGAACGGTCGCGCAGACGAATCGAATTTTCGGGGAGCTTACGAGCAAGCGGCGGCCGGAATTTTGAAAACCGGCCCCAGAGTCCGATTCCGATCGGAGCCGATCGGCCCGCTCGTCGTTCACGCTCCGTCGCTGCGACTACCGCCCGGAAATTGGGAACATTCCTGGAACGGGAGAGGGGGGGGGGCGTAACTTTGCTCGGTCACGGTGGTCAACTTTGTCAAAGTTATGCGTTTGATAGACCGCGCCGCGCCACGGTTCTACATCTTGACGAGACAGTCTCGAGAGGAAGAGTGTATGTACATAGTGTGTCGTGGAAAGAAATTACGGACGGAGAATGTAAAAGCGAGAGAGAGAGAGAGAGAGAGAGAGAGAGAGAGGGAGTGAAACAGCGAACAAAGTACCACCGACTTTAAGCCTCGAGAATATTCTTTCGTTAACAAAGACAAACTCTTTCGGGAGTGGTTAGAAATGTACGTCTTTCATCGTACTCTCGGTACCTTTAAAAGTAAGAGATGCAAATGCGTAGAATACGAACTCGTTTCCACTGAAAGGCGAAAAGAGCGCAAAGTGCCAGAGGTAGGAGTCTGGCTCGCAAGCGAGAAACACGATACGAAGAGGAAGAAGAAGAAGAAGAAGAAGAAACGAGAACAGCCCGGGGTTTTACGAGCCGACTTACGCGGAGGCGGCTCGTTCGATATCTGCTCAAGCTCACACGCATCATCCTTCGTCCTGTTCACCCGTTCTCCCTATTCTTCGCGTCATCCCTCGACTTCCAACCCTCCCCCCCCCCTCCCCCTCTCCCACCTCCTGGTCACTTCCTCTTTAGACTAACCAATTATATCGTTATTAAAGTTTACTGTTCGTCGGTTTCGCAAGAAACGAACTCTCCATCCCGTCTGGAAAGTTCCGGCGAGAAGGTTATAGCAATTCTGCCGTAGCGATAATAACGTTAACTCGGTGTTTAAGACTGGTGAACTGTGTGTGCGAGATTACGCGAGTGGGCGAGACGGCCAGCCCGATGTACAGACGCGAATGTTGAATACACGTATATATGTATGTATAAATTCGTACAGCAACTCTGGCAGAGACATACAAACACACATAAATATCCATACGGATGGTATATATATATATATATATATATATATATATACACATAAAGAAGATACATATACACAGTCGAATATACGTAAGATAGACACGGAAACGAGAGTTGATCGAAACACACGCGCTGTACACACGTTAAAATTAAACGCGTATTTTTCAAGGGTGTCGCTCGCATCGTTGTTCGTTCAGTCGAGTCTTCGAAAGTTCGATCGAGTCGTTGAAACCCTGAAATCGGGAAATTGTCCTGCAGAACCGTCGCCGTGACTCGCCACGTCCAACAAAATTTCACAGAAATTCCATTTCGCAGAGATTCTCGCGCAAACGTCTCTCGAAGCTCGCCTCCGAGCTGATCATCTCGAGCTCGGTTCATCTGGGTACTAAGCGAGTCGATCGTACTTCGATAGAACAATCGTCGCCGCGTCTGGCGAGCGTGGCAATGGGAAGCCAGTTGATCTAGCGTTTAGAATTACGAGTTACGTACGTGTAAGCGTATATAAGCGGGCGTGTGACACGGAAGGATGCAGATCAACGTGGATAATCGTCGACCTGACGTTCGCTTCACGATCTGGCTGGAAAAGTCTGCATCGTTCCGTGCTCGGCGAATTCCACGGCCCTTCGAAACTTTTCGCTCGAGTGACGCCGTCTTTCGCGCGTCTCATGCTCGGCGAACGACGTACACAAACCCCTGAATCGTGACAGACACCCCCGTGTACGTACATACATCGACACATCTCATGGCACACGGTAGACACGCACACGCATATAAAAAAGGTTATCAAGGAATCAGTGTTAGAGCCGCGTTTTACAGGGTATCCGGGTGACTCGTGAAAGGATCGACTCGAGACGAGAACTTATCGTTAATTAGCTGTGACAATAGGAAGCTCGAGCTGCCGCGGTGGCCCAGGAGGCGAGTGACTGCCCGCTCGCTTCTCAACCGCCGCGGACACGCTCTGTCGGTTGTACAAAGGAAATCAGGCTCGTCGTTGTCGTCGTCGTCCGACTGACGTAATTTTTACCTTGACGTTAAATCGTAGCACTCGCGGAAGTCGAAACTCGTCTCCCGCCTTCGTCTCTTTCTGGTCAAACCAGAAACTGGTGTTTCAGTTTTTTCTTTTTGTTTTTTTCGTCCTCGTTTCTGCCAATAAGAGAGTGTGTGTGTGTGTGTGTGTGTGTGTGTGTGTGTGTGTGTGTGTGTGTGTGTGTGTGTTAAATCGCCGTTTATCGGTTTGGCAAACGAGCGAGAAGTGAGAGAAAACCGGGGTCTATCCGACGTGGACCAACGTTTTCGACAGAGAATTTCACAGCGATATATCAAACGTAATAATTTGCGTGGCGCGTTCGTACGCGGTGCACGCGCGGCCGAGCAATAAAATTTTCACGGGGAAAAATCGCCGCTGCCCGGCCACGGACGCGCCATAACTCACGCTTTTGAGTTGTGACCCGGTCCAGATTATTTGGCACGGCCCGGCTGGAATTAGGTTTACGATCTTGCTTCAACTTCGTACGTACACGCGACGTCGCTTTCGTTCCTTCTTCTTTCATTTCCTCCGCCCCCACATTTTCTTTGATTCCTTGTTTATTCCTCGATACGTTTCTTTCTAAATTTTCTAATTTTAGTAATTATCTTTGCATCTCCTTTTTTCTCAAACTGCCTCAAACGAACCTCGCTCGGTATATTAGATAGCTTAGTATATCCTTAGACGCGAGTTTTCTCGTTGGACAAAGCCAATTGTGATTTTCTAAGAAATTTCGAAAGCGATTCTTGCTTTTTTACAAGAAAGTCACAAAAAAAATTTCAGAGAAAGTATTATTATCAGAGACGTTTTAATATTTGTGAAAAATCGCCGAGTATACAAGAGAGTTTGCTTTCCAAATATCAACTTCGATTTTCATTCAACATCTCACTTACTTTTTATTACGTCGAATCACTGTCATCATAAAGTTAGAAAAGACAATCTCTAATTACGCAAGTTCAAATCGAAAAAAACCTCAGAACGAAATTGTAGATCAATTGTGCGTCTCGAGTGAATTTATTATGCTTTCCCCCCATTTTCTATCTCGCTGGTGTATTAACTCGCGTCATGGCAATCGATGAATTTATCGTTCGGAGCGTGACACTCGAGAAAACGATCGGTAGGGTGAAACAGAATCTGGACTCTAAGCGAGAGAGCTTCTTCCAGCTCGAAATTTCCAGCCCGTTTATACTCCGTGGAATTTCATTTCACATTTTCGTTCGAGCGTTCCCTCGGGTCCCGTTTTCTCCAATTTTACCCGGAGCGCGAGGTATTAAGCAAACGTTCAAAACTTTAAATTTCTTTTTCGCCCATAGAGCTAGAATTTCTTTCTTTCTTACTTTCGTTTATAATTTTTTTCTATATTTTTCGACAGAAGTTTGACAGAAAACCAACCACCGTCAGTCTTTGCCGAGGAAATGTTGAACCTGAATGTACAGATCTTCGTCGAGGCCTCCCTGTTCCGTTTTTGCAACCCGTCGGCGAACGCTTTGCAACAAACAACAGGTGGCCGTGACTCGATAGCGTACATACGCCTCTCGAAATTTCAGAAACAATTAAACCTGCAGCCAGCTTAACTTACAGTGATCCTTCGCGTAATGCAGAGCAAGACTTGTTTTCTACCAAAGTTAACCCTTTGCACTCCAACTTTTTCTCAAGCAGTGCAACTCTTTACTCTTTTTTGGTTTCTTGTGCACATCTGGCAAAATATTTATTTGTAACGAGCAAGCGTTTCCTGAACGGTTTCGTTCGAAATGTTGAATTATTGTTTATAACAATGAATCGTGTTGCCAGTCGTTGCCAAATTTCCCCGTGTATGGTAAGTTTCAAAGCAACAGGCAATAATGTACGTCCTACAACAATTCGTTTGTGTAAAATAATCAAAAGTATTTGTCTATTTATCTGCGGCGCCAGTTGAAAAATTAAACCGTTCAGGAATGCTGTCTTTCTCAGGGATTTGTTGTTAAACAGACAATTTTCGCTATGAATAATGTTACCTTTATCTTCCTTACTGTCTTCTTGCTTCCTTATGTTTTAGTTAGAATAACTAACATAATAGTCTTTAATTAATTGCTGTCCAAATAATTTTTATATCGATCGACAACAAATTTATTATCATTCGAATAACTTACTTTCTATCATATTGTTCGATGCATAACGGGGTGTTTTTTGATTCGTTCAATCAGAGGAACGACAGTATACTGACTGAATATGTTATTAAGTAGAATTACATTAGACTGAATAGAGTATGTTATTAAATAGAATTTATTAACAATGCTTTACTGCACAATACTGCGTCATCAAATATTGTCTCTGTGCCTGGAAGAAGTACTTGGAAAGGGTTGAAAATAAATGCAAAATTTTATTGGATAATCCAACTCGCCAGTAGTACATATACAGCGAGTGTCAGACGTTGACTGACTATGGTCAACGAGCATTGGGTGAATATAGTCGTCCTTTACTAGCAAAAAAAGTTAATTACGCAGAGGAAAGGCAGTGTAGAGAACGTCATCATTAGACTTTACAAGAATTTATAAGAAATTTCAAGGTAAAACACGCGGAATCAGACATAGCAAGATACATCCACCGGAATGAAACTTGAATGAAACAATAATTAATTAACAGATAACGCAATTCTCTGTCTAGGCTCAACTTTTTCAATCATTTTCATAGAAACACGAGTCTCTGGTCTAATTACACGACAGTGTCGATGAAATTTCGCAAAAAAAAAAAAAAAAAAGATGCGTACGAGTTCTCGATCACTTTGGAAGGTGTGTGATTCGCGTAATTCTACCCGCATCAACAACAGGAATCGTACTCCAGTTGTTTCCCGCAAAATCGATGGACGAACTTCCGATTGGCACGCGCGTGCCGCCAACTCTCGCTCGACCAACTTTCCTTCCACTCGTCAACGCAACCGGAATAATCACCGTTTGCACAGCGAAGCGACGTTCGTCGTCCGCGTGACGGGAATCGAAGCTCGCGGCAGCGAGACATTCCACCCGCCTCGTTCGAAATTCGTCGTTCGGTCGAGTCCAAACATTCGACGAAATCGAAAGACGAGTAGCTTCGCCGCTACTGTCTGCAGCTGGTGATTTCCAGCCCGTTGCTCTGTCGACTCTGAAATTCGTAACCACCGCCGCCAAGCGAAAATTTACAACGGAACGGTGTAATGGAAGCCGCAGAACCGGCTCTTAATGAAACCTACATCCCCTTGAGATTGGACTCGCGGCGGTATCCGTTTCGCAGTGCCTACTCCGGTATTACTCCGCAGGGCTGCAGCCGTTTAGGTCTTACGACACCGTTTCATCGTTCACATCACGCACAACATCCCCGGAATTCAAAATTAACTTAAACCTTATTAGCAAAACCCGCGTCTCTCGATGTGTGTGTGTGTGTGTGTGTGTATGTGTGTGTGTCGGCTGCTTCTGCATTATCCATCGTGCTCGAGGGTTCCGCGTTTACCGAATTCAGCGAGAATCCAGTCGAGTCCACGCCGAAATCCCTGGTCCCGTAGTCTCCGATTTTGTCCGAGTGTTCAACGCGCGACTCGACGATTCGTTGTTTCGAACAACGCCTCGAATCCCCGAGGTCGAACGCAACGCAGGACCCAGCGACTGGCCGGACAGAGACCGGCTGAATATTTTCACGCGCTCGCTCCATCCCGACGATTAATGACAGGTTATGAGTGCGGCAACCGACCGTGATAATTATTAGCCGGCATAAACGATGGTTATTGGCGCGCGACGATTCAATTATTCGACGTTAATGCGGCTCGCTATGGTCAAGCTGCTCCCGCTACGGATTTTCGTTAACTTCAGCTCTCGAGTATCGTGTCTGAGCCTTGGTCAGCCGCGTTCCCGCAACCAGTCGCTCGCCGTTGTTCCATCGTTTCTCAGATTCACCAAATTGATAACCTTTCCCCCTCGTTTTCGATCCAGCTTCGAAAATCGCTCGTCGAGAGACCCGGCGCTGATTAAATCGGCGCATAATCGAAATTAAACATGCGCAAACGGCGGGCAGCCAGGACCCGAGCCGAGGCCAGTCGAGTTAGTACTCGCAACTCGGCAACTCCTTCACGCCGTATTCGATCTCTCGAATAACTACCAATCTAATTAAGAGTTGGCTCTGGCTTGACTGGCTCGCTCGGCGAAGTAACACATGGCGTAATTACGATGATTAGAAAGCTGGCCGTCCGATCCTCCCGTATCCGTTTCAAAGCGTCGTTCATCCGACTTCCTCCTCCCCCCCCCCTCCCACCCCCAATTCGGACGTCGAACTCGTTTCGCTGCGCGAAAATCCATCCGACAGTGGGTGTTTATAGAACGCGGGGAAAATTGCTCGACAGCGTCGACTCGGTGCCCCCCCCCTCCCAACCAGCCCCCCTCGTAGAAATCGCTTTGACGATAACGAGAAACGTAGACAGAGGGGGTGGATGGGATCCTCCTCGCTAGAATTTGCTCGGAGTAACAGTGTTTACCCGCGTGGTTGCGATATTTTTGGTCGCGTTTGGATTACCGTGATCGGCGGGTCGCGCTGTTACGAGCGGGGGGAGGTCCCCCTCCCCCCTCTCCGCGAATTCGGTTGAAACTGTCGTTGGCCATTGCGGTAACGCGGTTCATTCCGCAACGGTGGGTTCTCTCGTTTCATGGCCGGTCAAGTGCTCCCATTCAGTTCAGTTCGCTCGTTCTCGAAAAGGGACTCTCGTCGTGCCGGTGTGTTTCCTTATTTTCCAACTGGAAACGGCGCTGGCGTTTCTCCGACGTGTCGTGTCACAACCGCGCGCGGATTCCTCAGATTTCAGATATCTTTCATAGAAATTTGTTTGTTGATGTTAAACGCCACGCGGCGAGTAACGCGGCTGCGAATGACAGAGAATGGGAAAATTCATAGCGATCTGATCGATTGCCAATGGGCCGCTTTCTATTTTTATCTAGTATAAAGAGAAGCCAACGGCCGCGTTATTTATTTATGGGGATGACCTAGTATCACATTATACTTCGCCTTCCGCTGTTTTATTCTCACGCAATATTTTTCACTCCAATTTCTACGAAATGAATCCATCGAATCCTGTAAATAATTTTATAGATGTAGAAAGAAAAAATAGAAGAATTGAAACGGAGAAAAAAGAAGAAGAAACGCG
This sequence comes from Tetragonisca angustula, assembly GCA_036937485.2. Taxonomy (NCBI): domain Eukaryota; kingdom Metazoa; phylum Arthropoda; class Insecta; order Hymenoptera; family Apidae; genus Tetragonisca; species Tetragonisca angustula. The sequence goes on from JAWNGG020000290.1 coordinate 242,406, forward strand.
CTGCAAAATTTAGTCATCGTTACGAATTGAACAGAACAGGACGAATGTTGCCCCAAACAGTATTTAACCCTTATCGTTTAATTTAACTTGTCCTTTGGTGTCAAATTGGATGGTAAAAAGTTGACAATGGTAAAAAAAAATTAACACCTGCAATAGAAAAATAAATAAATCAAATTTCCATTCAATCGCGTATCAATATATTTTACGTACAGGTGTTCAATTTCGTATCGTAATCTTATATTCTCCAGTTTTGTCTAACTTTTTCAGAATTATTTGCTTTCGACTTTCTAGTAACTAAAACTATAATTAATACGTACATATATTCATGGTATAATAATTGTAAAGCACTATATATATTGACTGCCAGCTCTCAAAAATGAATATCCTTCTGTTACACATTTTGTTACCAAAAAATCTCAAAAACGAATGGTATATATATGTTAGAAATGTTGATGCCACAGAGTCTCATTAAACATTAAAAAAAGAAAAGATATGTTACGTTGACACAAAAGTACAAGGATCGAGTACTGTCGTGAAAAAGAAATCCGAAATATCACAATATTCGTTTGCAAAATTCGTTCTTCGAAAGAAGCTCGTCGCTCGTTTCGAGATCAAATAATTCGACTGGCACTTTAAACTTTCTCAAAAGCGTACGTATGCTTATACGGTTCACGAATTGGTAGGAAATGTGTACTGCGTGAAGCATTTTGAAATTTCATCGGCACTGTACTGGCACCCAACTATTAAACGATTTTCAATATATATGTACAGAACTATGTGGCACGTTACGATGATAATTACATTCAGTATTTAACAGTAGAATTGCCAAGGATCATTCATTTTTGCAAAACAGTGTATTTTTGAAGACTCAAATGATTTTTCATAAAATGAGTAAAAGTTCGTGTACTTCGTTTCTAGTTTTTCTCTTTTTTCTTTTCCAACTTTAATGTCTCTGATGGAAATTTTCGATAAAATCCGACAGCATTAAACGACCAATAATTCACTATATTCGCAGTTCGTCGTTAAATTCGTTCATAAGATTCGTCAAAGTTATTTTCAATATTTGTTATACGTTAAAAAAAAAAAACGTTTTCTTATATATGATGTTTTACTAAATACATACGAGCTACAAATCAATGTACAGATCAAGTTCAAACCGCGTCAGTATAATTACGGCAACGGCCCCTCGTTATAATGCTAATGAAATTTCGAGATATCTCTCGCAATGCGTACAATATGCACGTAAAAGTTTCTCCATGCCAGGCGTCGGCACGTGTACCTCAGCGAGCCGCCATTTTTATCTGCGCGGAACGCGCATAAAGCTGCGAAGAGCCTTTCGAAGAATTCTAATCTGCGGGAAACGTTGGCGAGAACGTGTTCGAAAAACCAATTTCACGGGAGAATAACAAGCTTGCGAGCCCGAGTCTTCTGATCTTGGCCCGTCTTTTCTTTCTTTTTCTCTCTTTTCTTCCAAAACCGGGATACACAGCGTGGATCGCAAGAAGAATTAAAAAAGAAAATAAAGAGAATGGAACGACCAGCGGTTCTTGAACGTATCAAAAGAAATTTTCGCGCGAGAAACGGGGGGGAGGGGAAATGGCTGGCAAGCACACGGAAGAGAGTTTCTGAAATAACGGCGCGCCGTCTGCCACGTTCTCCGCTGATATGAATATATGTATGAAATGCAAGTAGATTGTTTGTCGATCGATCGATCGATCGTGTCGAGAACGAGAATTTATGTCGAAATTTCTCTCTCTTCGTTGCTGTCGCGCCTCGCTCCACGCAGCACAAAGAACCCGATCTTCGAGCGTCCAAACTGACAGAAGCTTTCCTTCCCCACGATTATCATTGTCGCCAAGTACAACTGCAGACGATGTGCTATTGCTTCCTAATTTTTTTTCTCCTTTCGTCGACGAAATTAACGAATTAACATCCCCTCCCGACTCTGGGTTTCAGAGTTACGTTCGAAATTACGTCTGCCGGTCTTTCAGAATCGGCGCGTTGAAATTGATCGACGGAGATAACACGTTTGACCGTGTTAGCTAATAAGACATCTTCGCGAGAGAAAATATTTATCTCGGGAGTGTAGAAGATGTAGAAGTTGGTAAGAAAGGTGTAAATTGGATTTTCTATTCGGCGAAGTATCGATACCAAGAATGTTTTACATCGAACACATAAATTGGACTTTTATTTTTCCCCTCGGCCACGAATGGTCGTTTCCGTCAATTTCTTGCACGTTTGTTGCCCAAACGTAGCGTTGGAAATCACCATAGCGTTGAATCGTAGATATTAAGTTCGAGAAGCGAGACTACAGACGTCTCACGACTCGGCCGCGACATCAGGAAATTTTCAACAACGCGAAACGCGATTTATTTAATTTGCGCGTCAAAGAAGATGGCGGACCTCGTTCTGCGCACATGGTTCGTGACATACCGCGTGAGAGCGAACGAACCCTCTTCGATTACTCGAAATCCAGCCGGGACACGAATTGGCGAGATTCGGTCAGCCTGTCTTTTCCTTTTCAGCCGAATGTTACCAACGTGACGAATACTGTCGCTGCCGCGAGAGAGAGAGAGAGAGAGAGAGAGAGAGAGAAAGAGAGAGAGAGAGAGAATGTTGGAACGGACTGCGAGAAAGAAGGGGGCATTTACGCACGAAGGCAGGAGAAAAGGCGATTTCGATGGAGCTGCGAGCACGGTCGCGTCGAGTTTTTTTCATCGTGGCTCGCGATCGTTGAAAAAAAGGGGGAGGGGGAGAAAAGAAGGGTCAAGAGAGAAAATAGCGGCGAGAGAGGAGAATCGAGAGCAGATGTATCGATCTCGTTCGACCCTCCCTTCGACCGTAAAGCTCGTCGCGGACAGAGTTACGATTCCGCACAATTACACACAGTATTCCGCACATTTATGTCGTTTGTGCACACGTATGTGCAGACGTACACACACACACACACACACACACACACACTCGCTCACACAACAGACACAGGTCCGCGATCACCTCCGTGAACCCACCCTTCATATACATATATACATATAAATATAAATATATAAATATATAAATATATAAATATACATGTAATACGTACACAACGCTCATGTACACACGATGTTCCGAAGGATTGAGCAATACGATTTGTATTACCGTGTATAACGTAATGTATTCGATTCTGCACATGTCGTACGTACTTTGGATGTAGCGAAGGATTTTTCACGACTGATATGAGATTAAAGAATAAAAATAGCTTTTGTATTAAGCCTTGTGCATTTTCTCTCTGGCGAATCCACCGACGCCCACTCCGATCCCACTTCGAATCGGCAAACACGCCGAAATCGCGAACCGATTCCATAAATATTAAAAATGAAATTATTACGTTAGAAAATGTAACTTTGTGAAAATTTTTCTCATAAATTATTTCATATTCATTTAGAAATTTCAATCAAATGAAAAAGCAATAGTTTTATATATATATATCAATTATAGAAATAAAACTTTTTAGAAAAATTGAAACAATTTTCAAATTGATATTAAAAGTAAAACGTATAAATATTTTTATAAATAATATTTTTAATAACAAATCGAGATTTCCGGATCCTTTCCCGAACTCCTAGTGACTCGAGAGGCCCTCTGGATACGAAACAATACGATGATGTCGAGAAACTACACTTTTCCATAACAGGGGAACATTTACTTTGAACGACGTCCCTTTCCAAAGGAGGAGGCGAACGCACGCGACACGCTCGATGGATTCTACCGTGCTCGTGATCACGAACGTGCATCCCCGAGTGTACGAAGTACCTTCGCAAAAGGTAATTCCCTGATTTGGTTCTGTTTCCGACAGAAATTCTGTCCCCGTGGGTGGCGTGTTTCCGTTTGGGAGACAGAATCGATTTATTTTTACGAGAAAATCTTCAGTCGCTCGGTTACTGCAGACACTACAAATTACTATCGTGCGTAGCTATTGCAAAACGCACGTTTTAATTTAGCTGTAACATCAATCATAAAATAGTTGATCAGTTGGTATAAATAAATAAATAACAGCTCACGATTATTTCTTTTATTCGAAATTAATTTTCTGCGGAATCTTAGTAAAGACGTATATTCGAGATGTGTTATAATTATAAATACGAAAAATGTGTAAGTTACCCCGTATCTCTTCGATTTAATTGTAATCGTTAATCGTGGAATAGTTGACACCAATTAGTATAAATACTAAATAAACAAGCGACACAATTGAATTTTATTGAAGATTAATTTTTTCGCAGAATTTCAGTAAAAACGTATATTTAACATCACGATATGATTATGAGTACCTAAAATACAATTAAAACGTATCCTTTTAATTTAGTTGCAACGTCAAGAATAATTGACATCAGTTAGCATGAATAAACACAAGTAACGATTTCCTTTTTTTTTTTTATTAAAGATTAATTTTTTCGCAGAATTTTAGTAAAGACGTATATTCAACATCACGATATAATTATAAATACCTAAAATGCAATTGAAACGTATCCTTTTAATTTAATTGCAACATCAAGAATAATTGACGTCAGTTAGCATGAATAAACACAAGCAACGATTTCCTTTTTTTTTTATCAAAGATTAATTTTTTCGCAGAATTTTAGTAAAGACGTATATTCAGCATCACCATATAATTATAAATACCTAAAATGCAATTGAAACGTATCCCTTTAATTTAGTTGCAACGTCAAGAATAATTGACGTCAGTTAGCATGAATAAACACAAGTAACGATTTCCTTTCATTTTTTTTTATTGAAGATTAATTTTTTGCCAAACTTCAATAAAGACGTATATACATTCAACGTCGAGATAAAAACATAGAAATAAGTATGAAGTGGTATATATTTTTATAAAAGGTGAAATAAACATTGGAATAGTACACATATTGTTGCTCACGTGCGCGCATTTAAATCGCGTCGAAACGCGGGCAAAACTTTGTTCCTCGCCTTTCCCTCGGAAAATTTCGATAAATATTTGCTCGTTCCTCGTCCAAGGCGTGTTTCCCCGCAATCGCGGGAAACAATGTCCCGTTGTTTCGTTGCTAATTACTTTATTCCGCGGACGAAATAATTTCAGCGAATTAATAGAAAAGGCTTTTCCAACAATTCGAATTCGTTGTTCTTTTTCTCTCAGTTACGAGATAAAAGAAGAAATGATTATTTAAAAAGCGGACTTTCCAAAGCGGATTCTCCGTAACCTTGAAATATGTTTTCAAGGATATGAACATTCTATTCCCTACACTCGCTTGGCTTTAATTTCCTGGGAGACGTTATCAGTTTTCGAAATCAAAAGTGTTTTTATCATCCTGCATACGTTCGCATCAATTAAAACTACCAATATGAGCTTGGATTAGGTTTAGGTGATTAAATTTAAATATTGATAGACTGAGAAACATCTCCATACGAGATTATTAGCACAGATATTAAGTGATAACGCAACTACAATTCATATTAAACTTTACGTTATGTCATCGGTGTTTGAAATTGGAAATATATATATATATATATATATATATAGCCAGAATGATAAAAAAAAGCAACTATTCAGCAATCTGTTACTGTTACTGTCGAAACAAAAATTCAGTTGTACAGCCTAGATAATGTATTTTACGAGTTCCATATCCGTGGAATGTCCGCCAGGCAATATGGATCAACAAAATTTATCTCACGGCTAACTGAAGGATCCTATCCTTCCTGTCTAAATTTTGAATCGATAGACCTTCAAATCTGGCCCAAACCTAATTTAAATAGTTCCCTATATTTATAGTTTAAATTAATACACATTAACTAAATTAAAACCGAATACTGTTATGTCTCTTATTGTACATTGTACAGTGTGAATTAATAAAATTTATCTCACGACTAAGAAATAAAGGATTCTATTCTTCTTTGTCTAAATTGTTAATTCTCTTAAAAAGCTGTCGATATAGATCTTCAAATCTAGTCCAAACCTAATTCACATAATTCCCTATATTTATAGTTTAAATTAATACACATTAACTAAACCAAAACCGAATACTGTTATGTCTCTTATTGGACATTGTACAGTGTGAATCAATAAAATTTATCTCACGACTAAGAAATAAAGGATTCTGTTCTTCTTTGTCTAAATTTTAAATTCTCTTAAAAAGCTGTCGATATAGATCTTCAAATCTAGTCCAAACCTAATTCAAATAATTCCCTATATTTATTGAGTTTAAGTTAATACATATTAACCGAATGTTGTTTTTTATTGTACATTGTACAGTGTGAATCAATAAAATTTATCTCACGACTAAGAAATAAAGGATTCTGTTCTTCTTTGTCTAAATTTTAAATTCTCTTAAAAAGCTGTCGATATAGACCTTCAAATCTAGTCCAAACCTAATGCAATAGCTTACATTGACACAAACGTATTCCAAACGTTACAGTGATAAAAATATTTTTTTGATAAAAATATCTCGGAAACTATTATAAAACCGCGCAGCAGTAACACGAGTAGGGAAAAATTGTTCAGAATGTTGACTTTGATAACACATTTCAAGGTCGCCAAACTTTGCAACGTCGTTCGCTTTGTAAGTGAAGAAAGTTAAATCAACAATAGATTAATAATAAAGAAACTAACAACATCAAAGAAATTACCAAATAAATTAAATGATGCCAAATAATAAACATCGAATAAATTAAACAATTACATTTACAGTTCGCCCGGGATCCATCTGTTCACGGCGATTAGCCTCTTTCTTCTTTCTTTCGTTCGACGCGAGTCGTTTCGCATTCAACCGCCGTGCCCAATCTTTTTATTCAATTGCTTCTCGGCTCGAGCCTCGTCGAAACGTGTCGGATAGCATAAACGGTTCAGCAAGAAACTCGCCTTCCTCTTATCCTGTTATTCGTTCAATTAGCGGATGTATTCAACAAGCCGATGCCTTCTTTCTTCTCTTCTTTCATTAAAGCAAGATTGATTAAAGCAATACGTAAACGGACGGCTCGTTCGATCCCACGGTGGAAATTTAATTTCTCGCGCGAGTTGTAATATTACAAAGATCGAATTATCGTTATATACCAAGCGGAGTAATTTAAAATAATTTGCAAAGGATTAATAAAACAACGCCGAGTGAATCCGCTTTGAGCTTGGCATTCGCAAAAAGTATCTTCACACCACTTTCTTTTTTCTTTTCCTTTTTTTTTTTTTTTTAATGATCAAAAATATAAGAAAAAACTTTATTAATTTCAAATTAAATTCAAGTTCCAACATGACAGTTTCATTATTTTTGAAATAATATATAATAAATTTATTTTAGTAGGAACATACGTCCTGTATTGAACGATTGATACGAACAAAGCTTATGATTTATTATCAGAGTGGTTCGCGATACGACGGAAGAAGCATTTAACGCGAACATTCACTCTCTAAAAATTCGTGCCCGTGATTTTTCTGAAAACTTACAAATTGGTCGTTTAGGCCGCTTTCAGACGCATCCGACGCTAGGAAACGAAATAACGATCCTCGAGATCCGTCTGAATGCCGCAATTTATGTCGAAGCTCCACGCGAACGAAAAAAAAAAAAATCAAGGAAACATATAAACCTTGAGATGAGATAACTTTTTGTTTTTTTTTTTTTTTTTTTATTTCGACTCGGTTTGAAAACGCTCGGCCCGCGGTGAAACACTTGCACGGCGTTTCTTCTTCGTTACTTTTTTTTTTTTTCTCTCTCCGCTGACGCTCGACTTTAATACGCGTTACAGAAATTACCTTGTCGATAAATTTCAATCAATCGCAACGCTATCCGGGGGATAACGTTGCCGGGTGAAAGGAACGATGAATGATCGTCCGCTTTTGAAAATTCATTTCGCCGTGGATCGCCGAGTGCTACGCCAATGAATGGAATTACAAGCAGGAAATTAACGGCAACTTCTGTTTTATTTATTTCATCGGTATCCGCTCGAATGATTAACAACAGCGTTTTATAAACTTTTGCCGGCCGGCGTTTCTCGTTAATATCCAATCGACCGTTTATATAACACCGCTTTATTCGCATCCGGCGTAGACGCGTCGGATAATAAATTCCCCACATCGAAATATTTAATTTCACGGAACGTTTAGCTTCTCGTCTCTTCGCCTAATCAGGGGTGGGAAGGGAAGGAATACGGTCGAACCGTGCGTTTTATAAATCCGTTTGCGTCTGTAATATCCGTTCGGCAGAGAAGACTCTGCGTTCAAACTCTGTATTTTCGCTCGCTGCTCCCCTAATTAAAATTAAATCGAGGACAAACGTTGTTACGCAGGTTGAAGCGCTGTTATTTCGGAAAGCGGAGCGCATCGTGTTTTGTCGCCGGTGGTTCGGAGTTTTGTACAATTAGAGAGAAAATGATCACCAATTAGTGGCTATTCGATTCGATTGAAAAGTTGGGCGAAACGAACGAATTATTATAAATAAGTCGTAATTTCATATTTATTCTTGTAACGAAGTGTCAGTAAATTGCGATGGGCACGTTTTTGGCAAACACAGAGGAAGTTTCGTACGTTTTACAAAATTTTACTCTACTTTGTTAAAAGAGAGTAAGTAAAGAAAATTCATGTTTCATTTGGTGTAGGAAAAAGTTTGTTACATTTGATAAGTGTGGTAATTTTGCAGGAGAATATCATACAGTTGCAGCACGTTTGAGTTTTAATTGCCTGTTTGTTAAAATTACCCGAAAGTGGAGCTATTCAATCGTCAATTTTCAAAAAAAACCGATATGTAACTTTCGAGTTACTTTCAAATTGTGGAGGATCAATTACATTTTGCACCGAGAATGTACGGAAAGTAATGTAACGACTATCGCAGTGTGATTCTACACTTCTGCATCCCGATTTTGAATTTTGAAGTCAAATTTTTGCAAACGTTCCGAAACGTTTTATCAGCTTTAGCAACGTGTTTACGTTGCACAATTTAAAGATTTAAAATAAACTGTGCGCCATTGACCACGAAACGTTCGAAAAGTTGGTCAACAACTAAAATATCTGTTTCACAAACTACTCGAAGTAGAATAAAACCGAATGATATCGATCGTTCATTGATAACTAGAGACGAATAACTATGCTAAAACCAACAATTATTTATCTTAGCCAAGTGCAAAAATTCGAATAAAATACCTTTTGTGTCATCGAGATAAAGATTCGCTGATATCCTTTCTATAAACTGTCTCAGACAGAAACGGGCAAATTTCGAGGGCTTCAGTTGAAATATCTCCTGAAATAATGATATAATTAATCGTTTCAAAAATATTTCATTTTCTAATCTTAGACGACTCACCTTGTGTATACAAAATTCAATCTTCAGAGAGAAAGAGAGAGAGAGAGAGAGAAAGAGAAAGAGACTTTTGTTATACGTGAATTGATAATTTCACGATTGGTCTTAGTCAGCGTGTTTCGAAGGCCAATTGTTGTATCCAAAAGTCCTAGAACATAAAATAAACATATTTCAATATACATTAAATACATGACTTCTTCATTTTATCACACGACAATGTTACGATCCTAAAACACTCGAAAATTGTTCACTGTATGACAAAACGTTTCAAACGAAAGTTGGATGGCATCACGTTGGACGTGTAAAGGTCAACTCCACTTTCTCAAATGAGATTGTACCTTTTAGTGCAGCGTATAACGATACAATTCGTTCAAATCTGCTTGTTGAAAACAGTTGAATCAATTGTCAAAGACGTTTATTTTCAAAATGTCCCCAAACACTGGCAATACAAACCGTTAGATGCTTCTTCACGCAAAAACATCGCGAAGGGCGCCACGGGGGAGGGGGAATCGATCAGAAGATGCATGGAGACGATGATCATCCGCGGGATAGTCGCTGGAAAAATGGAAATTGAAGAGGAAGCTGCACGGCGTCGTGGCACTATTTCAAGATTATTGGTCCCCACCTCCTCTCTCTCTCTCTCTCCACCAACCTGTGAGGTTCGAGGAGATTTTGCAGTTGCCAAGCAAGCTACTATACCCTGATTGTCGGAGTGTCGCGGGGGGAGGATGTACGTTGGTCCGTCGCGGGAATATCGAGGCGGATCTGTCTTCCCTTACGGCTGAACTTTTATCGCTGCGCTTATATCCGGTGGCCGATCCCGTCTCGCGCGTAAAATTTCCCTTAACTCGCCGCTCGAAACAGAAGCAAGTTCGTAACGTCACGTGCGTCACAGTGGTTAAAAGCAGATTACGTTCCTAAAAAAAAAAAAAAAAAAAAGGAAGAAAAATACTGATCAGAACACCAGCGCATTGACGTTAGTGCTCACTCAACGTTAGAAAACGTATTTTTGACGTTATGATGAAGGGAAGCGCGATTGTTTCACTGTAGCAATCGGAGGTGGTCTGCGATTTGTTACAAGAAAATTAAAGTATCAGCAGCGTGATACTGTGAATATTAAAATGTTACATTACAATAAATACTGTTAAGATATTAAAATATATAATATTGTTATGTAAGCATTAAAATATTAAAATACTGTTAAAATATTAAAATATATAATATTATTATATAAATATTAAAATACTGTTGAATATTAAACTATATAATATTATTATATAAATATTGAAATATTATAAAATATTAAAATACTATTAAATATTAAAATATATAACATTATTATATAAATATTAAAATATTGAAATACTGTTGAATATTAAAATATATAATATTACTATATAAATATTGAAATGTTATAAAACTTTAAAATATATAATATTATTATATAAATATTGAAATATTATAAAATATTAAAATATATAATATTATGATATAAATATTAAAATACTGTTAAGATATTAGAATATTATAAAATATTAAAATATATAACATTATTATATAAATATTAAAATATTGAAATACTGTTGAATATTAAAATATATAATATTGCTATATAAATATTGAAATATTATAAAACATTAAAATATATAATATTATTATATAAATATTAAAACATTAAAATACCGAGAGGTTCGACAAGGTACGAAAAAACTGGGGAGCCTTTTCATAGCTCAATTGAACTGTATATTGATTCTCAAGCTCCTTATCACACTTAGGTATTATGTCGGAAGTTTCTTCCAGAAAAGACAGATGATTTTGGTCGACGACACGTGGCCAAAACACGCACAGGACAAAAAACGAGCCAATTATTTTCACGGTATATTTCCAGCTATTCGCGCGTGCTGGAAGACGCTGGAATCCTAGATCTACCTCTTCGCTGGATAAGCGGTAAGCCGTTGTTGTTCCCTCTTGCCTAAAGTGACAGTTTTCACGCGGCGCTGCGTCGTTTGAAAAGCGGACTCGCGCGTAATACGCACGAGTGTTCCGCACGGGTTTCGACCGTTTCGTTTGCCGCGCGTTTTGGCTAAGGAGAGCGAACTTTCGGAGGGCAAATGAGCGGAAAAGCGACGCGATTACTTTGTAGTCTTTAGCCTGGAACCTGGACGCTGTTCCATTTTCACGCGTATGCGGCAAACCGAGGAAAAAATTTAAGTATCGCACAGAAGGGTGAAAAAAGAACCGGCGCGCAGAGTTCTTTTGGCACGGAATATATATATATATATATATATATATTTGTGAAAACGCGAATAATATATTAGCAAAATTCGTTTTCATAAATATTTCATAAATTCACTACGTGCGATTTTCGAATAATGAATTGTACAATAATATAAAAATAAAATAAATAATGAATTGATAATAATAATATAATATGAAATAAATAATGAATTGACAATAATAATAATAATAATATAACATAAAATAAATAATGAATTGTTCAATAATATAAGAATTTGAGAAAGTAGTCGAACAGAATGTAAAATATTTTTAATGATTTTCAATGTTGATATATTTTAACGTTTCAATTTTAACAATAATGCGATATCACTCGATAATATCGAACACCAGTAAACCGTGATACAGCGATTTCGGGATCCCATACCGGCCACATACATTTACAGTGAATCGTTCGAATCGAGATACGAACTACGCAAAACACGGTCGCACATTTTTGTACGTCATTTTCGCGTACGCGAAATCGCCAAGTTCGAATTTCCAGCTCGAATGGTTTTTGCGCGGAATAATCGACGTCCGTTGCACGGCATCGATGTGCAATTTCTTGTCGCGCAACAGCGAGCGAGATTTGCCGGTAGACAAACGACGGGAAACTGGAAAAACACAGTCGCGTGCCGCGTTCCCGACATATGTATTCGGTTTGGCTGGGCTGGCTGGCCAAATGTTGCACGCGCCGCACGATTTCCCGAACCCCGGGGATAAAACGTTTCGGTGGCAAATTAGACGCAAAATGGTCGTCGGGCATAATCAAGTCCGCGCAGTTTGAAACGAAGTTGCGGCTGAAATACAGGCTGCGGGACGATACGTACACCCGATTCTCGATTCTCGCGGAATTCCACCTATGTACATTCTGCACAACCGTGGAAAAATATTCACGCAATTGCCGGTTTACGCTTCGTTTCCCTTTACGTTCCCCGTTTTTCTTTTCCTTTCTTTTTTTGTTTTTCTTTCGACAGAAGCGCGCCGGTCTGTTTGAAGAATATCACGCGCGCAAATGAAATTGCGAACGAGGGAGAAAGAAATTAATGTGAACCGGATGTGTGCGTTTCGAAGTGAAAGAGGGGGGATTTCGTAGAATATTCCAGCTGTCGAAATTCGACGAGCGAGAGGGGAAAATTACTCTGGATGAGTCGTAACTAGAGGATCGGAGGTACCTGAAAATTTCGAGATTCTCGAAGAAATCGGGATTCCCGAAAGAATTGAGCTTAATATAATTCGTGAAAGCCCATGTCTTCAACTGTATCGAAAAGTCACAGATCTAGAACTATCGTTCGAGCAAATTCCTTCTGTTACATCTTTCGCGTATCATTTTGTACACGCGACAAATTTTATATCGATTCAGTTTCTTTTCTAGTACATGTATTAACGTTTGAATACATATGCTTCAGATGGCGTAATAAGCCAGTAGTATTTGCATACTTAGTTTTAAATTCACGATGACAATGGGTGCATTCCGTTTTTGTATCATCTTTTTCTTGAAAATGTTCCCAAACAGAAGCCTTTCTTTATCTTCTTCCTTTGCACGATCTCTTCTGCACTACTTACTGCTATCACAACTTTACTCTCTTCAATCAACATTTTCAATCTTCATTGAATTCGCACAGATTTTGAAATATACGTCCGAGCTTCCCGAAATTCTCAGCGATACTGCTCGACAGCGTACATAATGTCCAAGTATTAAGCACGCGGTCGCACGTTCGTATAGAATTCGTGTTTCCGATAACCTCACTGGCAAGAAGACATTGAACTGTGTATTTACATATTTTGTAGGCTGCTATACAGCATGGTAGAATCTCGACTTTTCCGGAAGATTCCTTGGGGAATCTGGAAATTTTCGGGAACCCGACTAAACCCGACTCGATCGACCATTGGGTTCCCGATATTTTCAGGTTCTCGCACACCCCTAGTCGTAACGTGTGTTTCCTTACGATTCGTCAGTTCATCTTTGACGCAAATAAGATCGAAGTAAACTGAACCGTGATATTTTCTTTAATTGTTGATCCTTTAATTGATGAACAGACGCAAGCCACTCCCGATCGAAATTTCCCTGAGAAAATTTTACTGCAACACGGTGGATCATGCTAATTTCTCGCTGATCCAAGCCGGTTTGAAGTCGCTTCGAAACGTTCGTCTGGAAAGAAATTTTCGCTGGATTCCACACACACACACGCGCGTGTATAGGCGAGTCGGTTAAAAGCGTTCGGGGGGGAGGAAAGTTGAAAAGGGCGAGGCGGGCCACTGGAAAGAATTCCGTGACTGGAACTCGATCCGGCGAGAACAATAACTTTTTAGTTCAACCGTTTTCCCGGCTCGCTCTACGTTGGATCGACTTGTCTGTCCTACCCCTGTTTGCCCACCCCTTTCCTCCCCTAACCTACGCCACTCTTCGTCCTCCATCCCTATCCAGGGGTTGGGAGTGGCGTTCACCGAATGAACGGTCGAACAGAAAATAATTCGAGAATTTTCGGCCGGTGATTCGGTCGAGTGAACGAAAATATCGTATTCAGACGCTCGCTTTTATTTGGTCGCCTTTTATATCGGCCATCGCGATATCGTCCAACGATTCCCACAAAGTGACTTCTTCCACTCTTCCGCGTGGTCCACCCACCACCCTCCTGCTACGTTCGAACCTTGCCGCACCTCCGCCGTGGCTCGCGTCTCTGTCGTTCCCCTCGTTCGACTTTTTCCATCGTTTCGCGATCCACTTCCGACATTGCCCTTTTCATACGTTCCACGCTCGATTCGTACGAGAATTTTACGAGTCGGCGTATCTATGCCCGTAAAGAAACTTTTCAGATCGGCAGAAACTCTCCCTCTCCCTTTTATCATCGTGTGTCCAAACTCCCCAGAGATTCTCTCTCTCTCTCTCTCTCTCTCTCTCACCGCTGCTTCCTCCTCGTCGACCGTTCTATGCTTTTATTTCGATCGACGAATTCGAATCGATTTTCTCTTTCTCGCCGTCATATTTTTGATCCGAACCGTGCATATCTTCCAAGTCTGCGCCCTTCATTTCCGTCCTGTTATCGAGGTTATCTTCTCTCCTTTCCTCGGCGATGTCCGACGTCTAAAATCTGGTTACTTGTCATTTATATTGTTCCTGAAATCTCGTGTAGAAGAACGAAAGATTTTATTGCGAGTCGTCGTTTCCACTGGTGCGGCGTGTCTAACAGGCAATGAAGGGATTTATACGTTGTTCAAAAGTAATACATCGTCTCCTTCGAGTAAAATATCGAGTTCTTTGAAACTGAAATTTCGATAGCAGAAGTGCGGTTACAGCACAATTTCGAAACGATGTCCCTCGGGGTGGCTCTTGATTTTCGGGAGGAGGAAAGTCGCGCGGATTTGACAGATCCGCGCGGTATGGAACGGCGCAGGAATATCTGGTTTTTGATCGAAAATTCATTGAGTCGCGTAACGTTGCTCGATGCATCGCTGTCCCATTTTCCGTAACGCGCGTCATTAAAACAGATTTTAATAAAACTCGCCTGTGAAATCGCCCGTGTTGGCTGAATCCAGTCGAAATTAATATCGAAAGTAGAGTAGAGACACAGCGTCTCAAACATGTAGCATCGCAGTTATTGTTGACACAATATCGCGGATATCCGAGTGACAAAGTCGTGAAGACTTCAAACAATTATAAATCACTACTCTCGAAATTTAACGCTTGCTAAACTTTAGCATAGATTACTTTACATAAATTTTTACGTATTTACAAGAAATTCGAACACGGAAAAATGCATGAAATGTGAAGGAATATAAAATATCCAAAGTGCAATATTCTTCGTGATAATTAATAGGAAATAATTTTCCATCTTTTTTTCCAGTCTCTCTTTTTTTCAAATTTTATTTCGAAAAAATACGAATTTGCACAAAAATCCGCAGTTCAATGAGTGCTAATCTACGAAATTAAATATAATACACATTTTTCCCAAATCAAAATTTTGTTTAACTATGAAATCCTCACAAGACAACATATATTTAAGTAACTTTCCGATATTTTATAAATTCTGTCAATATTGTTAAAGGTGGTAATTCTATGAATCGAAATTGGAATTATATATATGCCTCTGACATTGCTATTTACAATATGAGGCGATAGATCGTCTATTAATGATCTATGGTTAAAGTTAATCAGACAAGGTATGTGCTTCCAAAGAGAGTATTACACTGTACCATACTATACTACTACTCTACTGTATTATACTATATTAGTAACATGTTGTACTATACTGTACTATACTATAGTAAAATTATGCTGCACTGTACTGTATTACACTATATTAGTACTATGCTGTACTATATTAATATTCTACTGCACTATATTGTACTATATCATATTAGTACTGTACTGTACTATATTTATATTCTACTGTACTATACTATATTAATATTCTACTACACTAAACTGTACTATATTATATTAGTACTATACTATAATATATTAATATTCTTCTGCATTATACTGTACTATATTATATTAGTACTATACTATACTATATTAATGTTCTTCTGCACTATACCATATTATAAGAGTATACTATACTATATTAATATTCTTCTGCACTATACTGTACTATATTATATTAGTACTATACTGTACTATACTCTATTAATATTCTACTGCACTATACTGTACTATATTATATTAGTATGCTACTGTACTACACTATACTATACTATATTAGTACTACATACTATTTTAAGAATTTTCACATTTTTAAAGAAAGAGGCCGCGAAAAAAATAGGTCCATGCCCTGCTAAAACCCGCGCGATTCGACTTTGATGTGCAGCGAACTTCTCCCCCCCCCCCCAACACCCTCCCGGGAGAAGATGATCATTCTTCTGTCCAGTAACCCGTAAATGGATCGATGAATCAATTAGAAGGAGTTCCGCTTGTCTAGAACTACAGGCTACAGGAGCGGAAGAACAGGACGCCGGGAAAGTCGAGGCGCGATAAGCCATAACTCGATCCAGTCGTAAGACACTTTCCACAAGACTGGGCCCCGTCCGCTATCAACAACGAGGATTTCCTGCGACCCACTTTTCTGCCGTTTGCCGGAATGGAAAATAATCGACCTATCTGTGTCACGCTTCGCGGGAGCTGGCTGCCAGGACGCGTCAAACCATACCAAGGCTGGCTCGATGAATTTGTCGACCCACGAGCTTCTGGATAATGAGGGAGATCGTGCGATCCCCTCGCGTGAAGATCACAAATGAGCGACGATCTCGACGTATTAGGATTACCAAGAGATAAGTTAGATGGATAGGACAGATTATCCAAGACGTTGAACGAATGTCCAACACGTCGATCGCCGAGCGTAAAATCGAGTATTGGTTTACCCTTGTCAAACCTTGTTGTTGTTGTTTCTACGCTCTCCTTCGTGCTTGTTTCTTGTTCTTTCGTTTTTATATTTTTGTTTCTTTATTTTTTTCTATTTGTTCGTTTACTAAATTCATAGCGTGGACGTGCAAATCAGAGGTTCTAGGCATTTTTTTTGTATCTCTCAAGTATAGAACGTTCAATGAATTCACAACGAGGTATTATTTAATATGTTCTTTAATACATCTGTCAAATAACTATCGTGACATTACGTATTTTTATGCAAGTACTTTTTTTACGTAAATAAAATAATATGCGTATTTTTATGTAAATAAAGTAATTCAGACTTTCTCAAAATGATTTAACAATTTACTATTGAAAATTCATTCCTCTGTTAAATATTGTTAAATATTCTTTCTCTTTTAACCCTTCGAAATTTAAAAATAAGATTCACACATGGGGGTGACACCTCAATGAGAACTTGACTGATATTGGTGACGCGACAATTAATGTGTTAAATTGGCCACAATTCTTATTTTCCAATGAAAACTTTTCTTATTGGATTCTATGTTTCAACGTAGATTGATATGATCGATACGCAGATGCCAATGTTAAAATTAAAACAATCGAACGCGTCGATATGATGGATTTCAGATTCTTTTCTAATTGTTTAAAAGACACGGGTACTTTTTGTCAAAATTAATATTGTATTATTAAAATTGAATATCGTCTATTTTACACAGAAGCGTAATTATACAAGTCTATTTACTTCAATTAAATATCAATTATCAAATTATGATAATTTATGTGCGTATGGAACATTTATAAAATATTCATAGAATATTTATAGAATGTGTACGAATAATTTATGCGTGTTTGATATGTGTATTCGACAATACTTGAGCAATAATTTATCTAAATACTTCAATTTCTTGATATTGAAGAATTAAAAAACTTAATTTTAGTAATACTAAAACTACCGACCAAAGCACGAAATTTCCATCAGAGGCATTAAAGTAGAACAGAAAATGTTTCTGGCACGCAAACTTTTATGTAATGTATTTTACAAAGAATCAAGTCAGTGTAAAAGAATGCACTGTTACTACGTAGCTATAAAATATCAAACAAAAATTATCAATTGACAATTTTGATAGTGTTGGCACAACGATGGGAAAATATTAAGCATCCTTTTATATCAAATATTATTAAATGGCGTGCAATATTAAAAAATAAAATTCTTTTGATACAAATGGAATTAACTAACAAAAGTTGATCAATGAACAACATACTTTTCACAGCATTCGGAGAATCGCAGAAGAGGGAGTTTGCCTCAAAACACATGGAGATTTTTCACCGCGGTGAAATTTCACGAACTCTTTGAGGGGAACGTGCGATTGAGAGGATGCCAAAGATGTGTATATATATCAAGAGCGGCAACGCTGATCGAATCCCCCGCAAACGTAAGATTGGCCGATAAACCGCGAACGCGCGAACTTTTCCTTATACGTTTAGAGAGCTAGCCGATGAATCCTCGCTTTGTTCCCAACAACGAGCACGCTCTTGCTTTTATTTATCAGTAAAAGTGACACGCGAAGCCCCTCCCCTGGATTTTCACGTTCAGGTCTCTACGAAATTGCTTTCGAACGCACGGCTCTCTAATTTCTCCTCCGACTGGCTCCGATATTTTCTGGCGTCGGTTCAACTCCGTCAGAGAGCCCGATGGGAATCAAACCGTGCCACTCTGGCCTCGTGGCTTCTGCTCTCCGCGATCGGCAGAGATCTGCACCAAAGGAACGTGCTGCTTCAAGGTCGCGAAAATTGTCCTTTAACCGCAACGAGATACCAGCTTTGCTACGAGGAATAAACTCGTACTCGTCCAAGTTTCTCTTGCGAGCGAAAATTCGCAGGATCGAAGGGATGAACTGCATTTGGCGTAGATTCGCGTTCAACGCAAACTGAAACGAAGGTTCGAGGTGGAAAGTTGGAGATCACACGCTCGTGTCACGGAACTATCACCACGGTGACTTTGGAGAATGTTAATACTTCTAACTCTAATATTCTAAGTACAACACCGACGCTTACAATCACGTATGATTATAACGAGGGGCACGGACGAGAGAAATAAATTTGGCGAGAAGGTGAACAAGAATGCTTTATTCATCGTTTGGCTTGGGGTGTATATAGGACTTTACATCTGTCGATTGTTTGAGTGGACCTTGACTGAACTTGGGCGATTGCTGACTCTTGGGCTTCTGAGTCAGTAGTGGACCTTGGATTTGGATGATAGGATTGTTTAGTGAACATCTGCTGATTTCTTGGGTTTGTTCCTGAGTCAGTGATGGATCCTGACTGAATTGAGGTGATAAGGTCGTCTTCGAACGATGGTAGGACGTTCGTCCGCTTACCTCGATTGCTTCGTTGGGGTCGTTAACCCGCGTCTGTTTACGAGGCTTGGAACAGAGAGAAAATGTAGAGTTGTCGCAGATGTTTCGCGCAGAATCGTGCTTCCCAGAGCTAATAATCTGGGACAATTGACACGAAAGACTCCACTCATTTCGAAGCGTAGAGCTTCTACTTTGAGTCGTTGAGTTCGTTTTCTTCTCGAGGATGATTTTACATTATCGTGCAACGGATGAGGAATTTCCTCTCGAAAATTGTCAAAAATTGTTTCTCGTAAGTGGATTCACCATCGTTTTGAAGACTGAACAATCTGTTGAAACACTTGTACGATCTTCTTTCACCGTTGAATGTTAAACGACAAAGATTTAAGAAATCCTGACGTTTCATCGTCCGAGCTAAATGTTGAGGGTTCCATAAAAGAATCACGCAGCGAATTTCAAAGTGAGAAAGTTTCGATCTTCAAACTTCACTGGCAGATTCAGACACGATGAAACTTTTTTAAATATTTTCACACGCGTTTGAACGTTTGAATGGTGCGTTTGAATTTTTATAATTATCGGGGAAAAAGTAAAGAGAGAATTTCACTCCTCGAGGGACTGTGGTGTGGACTCAGTCTAAAAAATTTTTAATATTTTTACACGCATCGCGAAACGTTTCTTTGCAAAATTACCGAACGAGAAAACCTACAGAGAGTTTCAAGGGATCGTCGTAAAGAGAATATTTCATGAAAAATACTTCTCAATATTTTTACACGCGTAACTTTTACATAATTGTAAAAGTCATCTTCAAAAGAAACGGCTGCCAGGCTCTGAAAACGAGACCAAGCTGTTCGTCGTCACGATCTTCCTTCTACAAAGTCGAGGTCGTTTGAAATTATCGACAATTTTCCACTATCACCGACACAGTTATGCTCTTCACCGTGGTGGATTTAGTTCGCTGTCGACTTTTAAGAATACCCGTGTAGTTTCAACGCGAATTCCACAGCGCGGACCATCGCCAGCGAGGAGCAACGCTATATTCGAATTACACGTACGTACGTACGTAGAGAGACACGCGAGCACTCTGACAAAACTGTGACAGCAAACTCCTGTGTAATTCTAACGCTTGGGAACACACGTCGATCCAGCAAACACCGCCGAAACTTAACCCATCGTCGTGTTACCGAACTTTTTCGATCGATAGCGCGACCACCGGGTGGTCGACGAAAATCAAGAACGTGGTCATCAGGAAAAAATTTAAGAAAAGCTCGAGAGAGCAAAGAAAGTGGAAAACCCCGTGAAACGTGCTTAATCCCCCTCTCCCCCCCCCATTCCCCGAGTCTTGGCACAGGTCGGCCGCGTTGAACTCGAAAGGGCACGGGCAACGAAACGACCCGCGGTGCTCGAGTCGCGAGGAAACGCCTTTTGACTCGCGGACCGTAGAATCGCGTATCGAAATCGAGGGAGGCGCTGGCTGCTCTTTAACGGCCTGTGTGTTTGCCTATTTCTCGGGGCCCCACCCCCACCGAGAAACAGAGAAAATCGGGCATCCGTGGATCCGGGGCAATTTTTCCCTTCTTTGTTGGATATTTGTCGAGGACGCGGCGAACAAGCGCGCGGATGCCATCGAACGATCCGAGAGGGAGACACACGTACAGAAAAAGAGAGAGAGAGAGAGAGAGATCAAAGGCGGACAGTTATTTATAGCGGACGAGGCCGAAGCCCTTGAAAAATGTAAGGGAGTCGAGTTCTCATTGACTTTACGATGGGCCACAACCCTCTGGATCCGTTGCCAGCGACCGGATAAAGGCGGCCTGCTAGCAGCTACTGCCATTCGGCAAACACCGACCGGAAGGAAAGGCCAGAGAGAAGAAGGAAACGCGACTCGATGCCCTCCGCCCTGGACCCGGCGGCACCCCGAGCACTTTCTTAAATTAGTTAGAACGCGCGCACGCCTCTCGCCTCTTTCTCTTTCTTTATTACCGGCGGATCCTGTCCGCTCGATTTCGCCCTACCCCCGTTTCCTCACTCTCTCTCTCTTTCTCTTTCTCTCTCTCTCTATCCTCCCTCGCAACACACGTCTATCGAGATTCCATTTTCCAGCTCTGGTCTATTCGGTTTCCTTTTCGAAGACCTGGATTTTCCCCAAGCGTACGAACGTACGGACGTTCGAAATATTTATACCGATTTAATATCTTTTTTTTTTTTTTCTTGTTTCTTCCTCAACTTTGGAAACCTCGTTTAAGGTTTCGTTGCAGCTACACGGAAAATAAGAATAGAAATTTCACGCGTCACGGTTGAAGTATGTTCAACCAATTGCGCTGGCAACTGATTGCGGATCATAACGAGCGACCAAAATCGTGCACGATAATTCGTCGCTTTCTGTTTCAACTCTCGTCGGTATGACATCACTGGATGGAAATTATCGAGAACTGATAAATTTGTTATTTGTCTTGCCTGGTTTATGCTTAGATATACTTAAAACTGAGAGAATATTGCATTCTTGGGACGAAAAATTCTCGACGTGAGGTTAACCACTTGCGCTGGCAACTGATCGCGGACCATAACGAGCGACCAAAACCGTACACAATAATTCGTCGCTTTCTTTTGGAACACGTAGGTGTGACATCACTGGATAGAAATTACGGAGAAGTAATAGATTTATTATTTGTTTCGTCCATTTTGTTTTACTTTAAGTATATTTGAAACTGAGAAAATATTACAAATTCTCGACGTGAGTGGCACGTCATTCCAGCGCAACAGGTTAAGGAAAATGCAAACACAGTGTCTGGTTTAGCAATTATTACGTCGACTTTCACGGGGCAAGAGTAATTTGTATTTGCTTAGGTTCTTGACAAGTTTAGTTGTGTGGAAGTGCCGATATAATATAATATTATAAAGAAGCCTGATATTTGTTGACTCTTTTATCGTTTTTTTTTTTTTTTTTATTTCGATACAACACATTTTCCCGAAATAGCGTGTACGTGTTGAATGAATAATGTACGGTAATATTGAAAAGTGATACCAATTCACTGTACACGTAAGAGGGTTATAATTAAAATTCTTTTTACTAATTAGTGTCATGTAACTGGGATTATGCTAATGAAATCGTAGAGAGAGAGAGAATAAGTTTTTTTGATATTGTAGATAGTTTCGCAATAAAAGGTACTTCACTTTTCTTATTGTTCAGAGACATTTTTTTTGAAATTAGTAGTATGTATATTCATACCGATACAATAGTATAAATATACTATTAATGTAATAAACTAAAAATCTGTAACTAAAAGATTAAGTAAGTTAAAAAGTAAGTTCTCTGTAAGTTAAAAAGTTGTTGTTCAGTATTATCGTAAAAAGATATTTCCAGTTCAAAAATCTCCATATTATCAATTATGCCAAGTTATGCAAACAACGACCAACTCTCTCGATGATCCGAGATCAAGTAAATAAAGTCTGAAGATTCTAATTTAAGAAAAGAAAGGAACTCCATTTCCATTTTATTGAATAGATTTTATTTCTCATTAATTATTAATACGTTAATTAACATTAGAACTACCGATAACTAAAATATAAAACAGGAAATTTTGACAGGAAAAAATGTGTGACATAGCAAAGAACACAAGCTTCAATTTATATATTTCCATCTCCAAATTTTTTTAGTATTTTCAGAGACTTGAATCATTTTTTGGTAAAATATATAAATAGAAGCTTGTGTTCTCTACTGTATTATAAATTTATTCGTTTCAACACACACACACACACACATATTTTTATTATTATTATATATATGTGAAATTTCAATAATAGAAATTTCAGTGGAAAATTACAAATCGAGTGATCATTTTGATCACTTTGATAGTTTCAGCTTCAACAACAACTAGTACAAATCGTAGAAAATGCAGACATAATAATAATACAGCGGGCAGACGAAATCCAGAACGAAACAGCAGCTTGGTAAGAGGTTGGCAAGTTTCTTCGAAACAAAGATCCGTGCCGCGTTTAATTAATTTTTTGTCATTTCGAGGATTTGCCAAGTTTCTGCATAACTCGACTCGATTGTCCCTCGGCGCTGCCTTCCGCATTAAATCGCCGTGAGAGACGACGAAAGGGCAGAGAGATGCAAACAGCAAATAGAGGAACGAAAACTACGAGCTTTCTCCATCGAAACGACGCGTCGAATGGCCGCTTTACGATCCGATCCGGACGATGGTAAATCGTCATCAAAGCCATAATATAATCGAAGCCACTCGGATTTCCCAATTTTTGCGGTCGTTTCGCGGTCGCTCTCTATCTTCTTATCTCTGCTCGGTCGTCGTCGGCGATAAGGCATAAAAGATGGAGAGTTTAGCCTGATCGTTCTCCCATAAGCGTGGAAGGGGGGAGGGGAGACACTTTACCCGCGAAAGAAGGAAACGCGTAGTAAATTCGGATTTATAATTGGAAAAGTATGTCGGCCGGGGAGGGGGGGGGGGAGGAGGCGCGGCTCAACCTCCGATCCGGAAATTCAAAAAGTTGCGAAACTCGGCGAAATTGCGCATTTCTTAAGCGCGCCGTTTAATTTACTTTTACTTCGTTTGCACGGCCCAGCCGTGGAACGAATTGTTTCCCCGCGAGCTACCGCTGAATTACATTCCAGCAACACCGGCGGAACGACCAGCCTTCACCGTGTTCTCCATATGATTAAATTTATTCCCGCGCCCACGCGAGCAACGTCCACTGTAATCTGACCAAGTATTTTCGTGGAAATTGTTAGGCGAAAAAAGAAAGAAGAAGAAAACGAAAAAAAAAAAGGAGAGAAAGATCGTAACGATATACCGCGTGCCGATATCGATGTTCGATTTCAGCGTGGCTCGTTTGCGAAATGCTGAATTTATCCGCCTCGCCCTTTCGATACTCTTGACGCTAAAACAACCGACGCGTGAAGCATAAAATTTCCATCAGAGTGACGTTAGAGTAAGAAAATAGAAAAGCTTTTATAACACGGTGCGGTGAAACCAAAAGTTGTTTTTTTTTTTTTTTAATAAAACAAAAGGAGAAGCTAATTTTATTAATTTATTAGTTAAATGTAAAAGTGATTCTTTTCATTACGGTGGAAAAATTATTCCTTTCGAATGTCGATCGTCAGAGTATTTCATTGAGAAGTGACTTTTGGCCGACTCTGTACAATAAATTACACGAGCTTTTATACGTACATATATGTATATTTCACGAAGAATCGTTCCAATCTTTTATAACACAGAGTGGTAAAACCAAAAGTTCTTTTCTTTTTTTGATAAAACAAAATATAAGGAACAGCTAATTTTATTAATTTATTAGTTAAATTTAAAAGTGATTTCTTTCATTACGGTTTAAAAGTTATTTCTCTCGAATGTCGATCGTCAGAGTACTTCATTCTATTTTTTATTATTTCAGTAGGAAGTGACTTTTGGCCGACCCTGTACAATAAATTAGACTTTCAAAAGACACTGTTTCACATCTAGAAAATTTCTAGAAAATTGGTCGTTCTGACAACTTTTGGTAGTTGCAGCGTTAACGAAAATAATAAACGCAAAACAGAAGATTGAAAATTCCTCCGAAGCCGGCTGGGAACCGAGGCGAATGCGTTAAACCCGGGTATCCAAGTCTCTCGCACAAAAGCAACGTCCACAGGAGGTGAAAACCGAGAATTCTCCAGATATTATCGCCAGCCACACGGCTGAAGGGACATACTTATCCGAATCCACGCTTCCTCGAAAGTGGAAGGACTGGCCCGATCGGTCTCTAACATTCCTAATCCGGCGATTCAGCAACTGCGGAACTGCGTGACCAGTGTACAGTGGGCCGGATCGAGAATTCACGCGACGTTTCACCAAAAAAAGGAAAAAAAAAATCAACTTTCTCGTTTCGATATTTTTAATTGATTTATATCGGTTTTTAAACGTCCGCCAACCTTGAAAATGAAGGAAATGTAACAAGAGTTTTAGCACACAGAGTTTTGAAAGCATAGACGTTTTGAAAATCTCGATTCTCGTCAAATAATTTGGTTCTTTCACTCTGAAATGTTCCGGCGCAACTGCGATTTAATTCTTTTCCACGATAAAAGATGGTTTTCCTCGAGGAGAAATCATACCACGTTGCATTGACAATTACGGTACACGATATACTTAAAAAAAAAAAAATATTGAACGGTGAAAATTTCCACCTTTGAATATCTTTCAAGTCCCACAGGGAGGAGTAGGAATCTTTTCAGCGAACTTTCTTCTATATAATAACGTAAGAACCCTATCCATCCCTCGTCTGACGCAATGGTGGCCCCGTTGCAACGTAAGAACCCGTGAACCCGCGGCAAATTGCTGCTCCAGCTACAAACGGTCAATCACCAAGGCAGTTGTTAACTCGTAATTTTCACTGCTTAGCTCTGAATTCATCGTGACAGCCGTTTTGCAAGTATGTATTTGCTCCTTCTGCTTGCCACGATATCCACCTTGTCTTATCACCCTAATCACTGTAGGAACGTTTCTTGCGACATTGAACGATTTAGTTTGGGCGCTCGGGCTAGTCGAGTTTGACCTAACAGGTGTTCAATAATGAGACTTTGACTGCGGTAAATCATACACGAGCCTTGCGACTAATTCCATTTCGATGTTACTTTCGATACACGAGAATTCACTTTGAAATAATTGGACAATTCGCTATGTCATTGTTGCATTGTTGTTTGACAATTTAATTTGGTTCAACAATTATAAATGTTCAATTTGTTGGACAATTCTTTCGATCTAACACCTTGCGCTGGCAACTGGTTCGCGGACCATAACGAGTGACCAAACCAGTAATTCGTCTTTATTTATTTTATAATTTGGTAACACAATAAATCTTCTGTTTGAATTCATCGGTATATAACTGGATAGAAATTACTGAGAAGTAATAAATTTATTATTTGTTTCGCCTGGGTTATACTTAAAATATACTTAAAACTGAGAGAATACTGCAATTCTGAGACAAAATCCAGCGCAAGAGGTTAACAATTATAAATAATTTAATAATAATTCGACGATTCACCACGAAAAATTAAATACCATTGACTCAAAAACGCTGTCTTTTCTCTCCGTTAAAAATTAAAAATTAAGATCGTCGTCCACACGTGGGTCTGTAACGCGGCGATCAACATGTTAACGAGGTTGCAACCCTCTCGACCCGCCAAGGAGGAATAATTCCCCAGCGATTTATCACCGCGTTATTACGATACGCGCGTCTGCACCGGCCGTTAAATAAATCTCGGCCAGTCGCCGGGACATCGGGTCAGTCGTCGTCGATTTACTAACGAAGCCCATTCATAAAAAAAAGCGGCCAGAGAGACGGGCGGAACAACCGCGCGAGAACTACATTTAATTACGGAAACTTTTTCGATATTTATATCGGGCGCGTGCTGTCGCGCTTAGAATCACGAGCCAACTTCCAATTGGGCTTGCCGAAAAACTTTTTTTTTTTTTACTGTCACCTTTCATCCGCCAATTCTCGAACGCTGTGCTTCCCCGAGGGTCTTTCGAGGTCGCTGGCCACTTTAACGCTAGAACTACCAAAGTAGTCAAAATGACCAATTTGTAATTCTCTATGGAAATTTCATACATTTACACTAGTGTATTTTTAAATACTCGAGTGATATTTGTTAAAAAATATATTGATAGAGGCTGGTGTTCTTTCTTGTATCGTTAATTCTTTCTCGTACCTTGCACCTCAATTTCTTCTTTACGAATATTATACTTTGCTCGTCGGTAGTTCCAGTGTTAATTGATCCGCGTATTTAAAGTTTCGTTTCCGTTGCCAAGGCTCTCACGATTTTTCTCTGTCGGTGAAAATCACTGGAACTGAGCCGATAGTCGAGTGCCCCGTGTTTCGTCGAAGGTTGCTTGATTAATCGTCGCCACTCGGACAAATGGCGGCGGCGCTGTCTCTGCTCATAACCTCCTCATCGTCGTCTGCCACGGGTCCAATTTCTCACGTCGATCTGTTTAGCGCCAGTGGTGGCTATTTATCCGCGGGTTCATTGTTCAAACATTAATATTGTGTCAACCCCTTAAGTACCCCTTAATTACATCGCACGCGTTGTCAAGCAGCTTCCTCCTTTAATCATCTTTGTCTTTTCACCTTTAATTTTTCGTTCGTCAGTTTGATTGAATTTGATCGATCGACTCTGACTCCATTGTCGATTAAGAATCATCAGCTTCTGCATTCATTGTATGATAATATCGGCGCGTCGTTCAGCTCGTTACAATGTAATGGAGATCGTCTTCTTGACGCGTGTATAATAACTGAACTAATGAACGATGAAAAATTGTGGATAATTTGTGAAAAGAACTTGATCTTTCTCTCGATTAGATTTAACATTGATCTTGAAGACTGAGATCTCTTCTTTGCAACGAGCAAATCTTAAAACCTGCCGTACGATTTTCTTATTCAATTTTGATTGAATGGCGAAACGTTAGAGATCCTTGAATTTTCTTGTCGTTTAATCCCAATGTTTAAAGTTCCATGAAATGCTGAGAAGAAAACAAAATCGTATAGCAAACTCTAAGAGCTCGTCGTAAAGGGAAAACACTGAAAACAATCTCTCAACGATCTCTCAATCTCTTTAGAGATTTTCACAATTTTCGAAGAAAAAGTATCCTCGTTTTCTCGCTCGTTACGTGAACATCACCTTTGAAAACTAAATCAAAGTAAAGGTTCTTTTCTTAAAATTAAGATCAAATGGATGGTGGATTGTTGCACGATTTTCTTTTACAGAGTTTAAACTATAGACTATTTTCCATCGTTATTGGTTCAGTTATGCTCTTTCACTGCACACGATTGTTATTTTAATAACACATTCTGGGCTTTAACGAAGTGATTTCATTATTATATAAAATCCCTGTACGTTAATTGAACACTTAATAATCCATTTATTTCTAGTTTAATCGTTAATTTAAAATATCCATTAATTTCCACCTTCATTAGAGCCTGCATTTGGATTTCAATATTTAATACACACGTGCATCATTTTAACCATTATTAACAATCGTTCGATCATTGTAGGATCCTTTTTTCTTAATTGTATAAAATAGAGTTGTATCCCTAATCTAAACCCAACCTTTTAATTTCTATTTCTTTTAGTATAGAAATGGACTTTCATTGACTAATAATGACATATCCTTTGTGGTGACGAACCACCACTGAAAAACTGAAGGGTTCAAAAAAGTCCTTTTTTTCTTCTGTAGGTTATAGAAAAAAAAGTACTGAAAAAAATCCACTAATTATATTTCCAAATGAAATAATGAGAAAAATTAAAAAACAGAAACGCGCGCTCGTAAACGTTTTATTTCTGTTCCATCTCATTCAGGGAATGAAAATTAAACATTCGCGCAACCGTTTGTTCCCACCACTGTCCTTATTCAACGTCTCGCGCCGGCGAGTATCATGCAAACGCTCGATAAATTCGTCGAAACTCCAATTGCGTTGCCACTCTGCTCGGCAGACGCCGCCGTAAAAAAGACACGACATTGTTGTACCAGCACTAACGCAACAACCAACGTCCAACGAAACGCTCCCTCTGTTACCCGGTCGGCACACTCGGGCGCACGTTATGCAAACATCCCAGCGGCAGAGGCTCGTCCGAACATCCGTGTTTTCCCGCGAATTGCACGGCGCTATGCAAATTCGCGGGGGGGGGGGAGCAAAGGGCCGTAGCGCCACGCGACCGAATCAGACCGAAAGCGTAGCTAGAGAAAAAGAGAAAAGAGAAAGAGAGAGAGAGGGAGAGAAACGGTTCCCTGAGGCGTTTAGCGGACGCTAGGAAATTGGGGAAGAAAGATGAACCGGAGGTGAATGAGAAGGCCGAGAAGGACGAGTTTCTGCCTCGCACTTTAGAATCTAAATGGCCCCTTTCAAACAACGTTACTTACGTCTCCGCATCTACCGGCCGATGCTCGTTGAACACGTAACGAGTTGACCGCGGACACGGAATACTTTCGCGGTGTCAGCCACACGCCCCCTCCCCGCGTTCTTTTTGTCGGTTGAACGACAGTTGTTTTCACTCGCCTATGGGGATTATAGACAGTATAGGATTATAGGGTGTTTAGCCAACCAACGTGGATTCACGACAATCGCGCGAGTTTTGGGAAAAGTCGACGAGGCAACGATCGAACGCGAAGATACTTTTCGCGAAATATCCGGAGACCGGACATACACGATGTGCAACATTCGCGGTTGAAGGTTTCCGCCGTGTGTTTGCGTGTTTCTATTGTTTCAATGGCCGTGTTGACGGACAGAA